>CAUYRT010037051.1:0-117187 GCA_963574885.1 Lepilemur ruficaudatus | reverse complement strand
GTGTATACCTGGTTGTGCCAAGAGAGCTACGCTACTGACTCTTTAGGTTTTTTTTTTTTTTGCACTTCCTAAGATTTTTATCTTCCCAAGGGGGAAAAAAAGCGATTTCTCAAGGACAGACAGTAGCCTATACATATAAGAAGTTAAGGTGTGGTGGAATTAGGATAGAAACTGTATGTGACTGTCTCATTGAAACACACCTTTTCATTTAATTTCTTTGTGCCTTGTGTTTTAGAGACTGGACAAGCTGGAAAATGTTACTGTTTTCAGATTTTTGAATTCTGATGGAATGGGTAGTCATCTAGTGACCAGAGGCTTCTATAGCAGCCGAGAAGCTGGCATTGCCAAGTCCTGGAAGCATGACGGCCTTCTGCTTGAGCAGATGGTAGACAGAAGCCACCTCTTAGAGAGCCGAAGAAAGCCAAACAGAAATGGCCCCTGGAAGGGAGTTTCAGGAAGTTGTGGAGCCCTTTTGTGTCCGATTATGATGTGTTCTACTTTTCCTCTGGCCTTTCATTGCCCAGAACACTCTTTAATTTACTCTTTGTAAGGCTGACTTTTTATTTGTTCTTTTAGGTCTTATCTTAAATGTCCCTTCAGTGCAGCCTTCCTTCATAATCTTCCAGGTTGATTCGCCATGCAATTCTGCACTAACCGTGTTCAAGTCATTCATACCATTCACCCATGTATGCAATCAGTTTGTTTTTCTTTGCTTACTTGTGTATTATCTCTCTCTCTCCTACTAGACTGCAAAATCCATGAAGGCCACCCGTGTTTGTTTTGCTTTCTGTGTAGTCAGTATATTTTATTAACAAATCTTTAATGAATAAATAACTCTGAAACACATGTTCACATCACTTTAAATTCACAATGGCATAGTGATTTGGTAAAAACACGTCACCCGGTAAGACATGTAATGGACTCTACGTAAATGGTAGTGTACAATTTTAAATTATGTTTAAAAATTAAAAGTAGTACCAGGTAGAATTAAGAAATACACAAAGCTGCTAAAAATGCTAAAAACGATAAGCACATATATTTAAAATTGCATTAATAACCAGAAGACCAAAAAAATGAATACATTTGCTGCCCAGGGAAGTGGGGGAGTGGTCAATAACACGTTGTTGTAACAGAAGGAAGTGGAACAACATTTTCAAGTGTGAAAAGAAATTTTAACGCAAACTTCTATGTTCACTAAACGTATTTTTGAGGAATGAATTAGAAATCAAGATATTCTCAGATGAAGAAAAATCAAGAGACCTTTTTGCCAGCACACTTACTCTAAAAAAATACTAAAGGAAGTCTTCTTAACAGAAAGAAAATGACATCTAAAAAAGAACATTGACATCTAGAAGAAAGAACAATAAAAAGTAAAAATGTGTATGTATGAGAAGTTTCCCTTGTCATGTTGAATGTCCTAAATTATGTTTGATGGCTGAAGCAAAAGTTATAGCACTATCTGATGTCGATCTAACTGGACATAGAGAAAATATTTGACAATTATATTATAAAAGGGGAAAGATACATTGAGATACGATTTCTACACTCTACTCAACCTAGTAAAATATCAGCATTAGTAGACTGTGTTATTTAAATATATGTATGTATATATATTCTCCAAAAATTATAAAGAGGCCTGGTGACATGGCTCATGCCTGTAATGCCAGCACTTTGGGAGGCCGAGGAGGGAGTTTCACTTAAGGCTGGGAATTTGAGACCAGTCTGGGAAACATAATGAGACCTCATCTCTACAACAACTTTAAAAAATTAGCCAGGCACGGTGGTGTTTTTTTTCAAACACAGAAACTAAACCAAAATAAAATAAACCAACCATAGAAGACCACAAAACAAGTAAACACAAAAATAAGCACACTTCTGTGATTCTTCCTATTCTAGTATCTTGTTGTTTTCTAATATACCCATTTTCTAAGTCTGTAGTTCTACAGAGATTCTCATTTTTTTCTTTTTTAAAATTTTTATAGACTTAGGGGGTACAAGTGCAGTTTTGTTATGTGGACATACCGATACTGGTGGAGTCTGTCTGGGCATTTAGTGTACACATCA
Organism: Lepilemur ruficaudatus; assembly: GCA_963574885.1. Taxonomy (NCBI): domain Eukaryota; kingdom Metazoa; phylum Chordata; class Mammalia; order Primates; family Lepilemuridae; genus Lepilemur; species Lepilemur ruficaudatus. The sequence goes on along the minus strand of CAUYRT010037051.1, from coordinate 115,123 downwards.
CCCAAATAGTGTACGTTGTACCCAATAGGTAATTTTTCCTCCCTCACCGCCATTCTACTCTCTTACCTTTTGAGTCTCCTATGTCTATTTTTGCACCCTGTGCGACCATGTGCATCCATAGCTCAGCTCTCACTTATAAGCGAGGACATGCGCTGTTTGATTTTGCATTCCTGAGTTACTTCACTTAGGATTATGGCCTCCAGTTCCACCCAAGTGGCTGCAAAAAACGTTATTTCATTTCATGTTTGTGGCTGAGTAGTATTCCATGGTGTATATATGTCTCTGTATGTGTGCATGTATAACGATTTCTTTAACCACTCATTGGATGATGGACACTTAGGTTGATTCCTTATCTTTGCTATTGTGAGTTATGCTGTAACAAACATACGAGTACAGGTATCTTTTTGATATAATGACTTCTTTCCCTTTGGGTAGATACCAAGTAGTAGGATTCCTAGGTAGAATGGTAGATCTACTTTTAGTTCGTTGAGAAATCTTCATACTGTTTTCCACAGAGACTGTACTGATTTACCTTCCCACCCACAATGTATAAGTGTTCAGAGGTTCTCATTTTATATTGCAATTTCAGTTTCACATCTCTATCTTGAAAGGGCCTAGCCTTATCTCTTGCCCTTTAATGTATGTTAATATTCTAATTCCTGAACAGCTTCAGAAATTGACTTCTCCTCAAGCTATGTAAGGTATTGAGTTACCTACTGCTGGATTTGTTCAAGCATCTGTGAAATGGATATACCATTAGAATATGTGATTCCTCAAGATCCCTGCAACTCTAAGGTTATCTTATACTGTAAGAATATTATTTAACATTTCATTTCATTTGTGCTATTTATACGATATCATTATCTCATGAACACTGAGTGTGAGATGTTCAGACACCATCCTAGGTGTCTGATGACACAGCCCATAACATGATGTGGGTTCAGACAAACACATAAAAGGCATGAGGAGGAAGTATTGCATGCCCAAAAGAAGTGGAATATGGGAAACACATCTCTTCCTTGGAGAATATTAGAAACAAATACTTTCAAGTCTTGGTCAAATAAACCTGTTCTTTTAGAGGTGATAAATATAGATGTTCTGTTCCTTTCGTTGATGACCCAATAAATAAAAACCCAGGCACTTTTAAAAAGTACTATGTGACAAACAAGATGTTATAGGCCACTGTGCCTCCTAGTGACATGTGGAAAATTTGATAAAATGCACCAAATGTTCTGAAGATAAAAAGTACCATGTACCGTAAATGATGAGTGATGATCATGAATGCATAGATTGGCCGCAGGAACAGAGACACTAATGCTACCTGGAAAAAGATTTTTCCTCCTTTCAAACACCTATAACATCTTGTTCATCACATAGTACATTGCTATTTCTTACACAGGGTTTTAAGTGACCTCATCTACATCTGGTTTTCATGACATGGAAAAATTTCTAGAGTCAATGCATTATCCAGAGAGAATTTAGTCCACTCCCTGCCTCTTCTAAATTAATGGAGGGATACTTTCTTGGTAAGCCATTCCAGGAAAATGTCTCATATCCTTACATGGGTATTATGTTAGCAAATTAGGCAACCTAACCTAGTCCTTTGTTCATTTTCAGATTCATGGGTATTGGTTAACTACTTTCACGGAAGAACAACATAGACACAAAATATGAGATGGTATAAAACAATCAACATTTTAATTTTATATTAACCAGCACATTCTAATTGGTTGCATGACCATTTATTTTGTCCCTGTGAAGTTTGACGGGTTATAAAAGTAGGAGTTAATTTGGTTGAGCTAACCATGGCTTGTGCTCTGTTCTGCTTGATAATGTAAGCAGTTGGCCATTTGGGGTGACTCATCAGGCTTTTAAAATTCAGGATGGGAAGCATTAGTAAAATTACAGGGAACAATGATTCAGCTTGCACAGCTGGAGCACCTTCAAAAGTGCTGTTCCTGAGAGCACATTTGTTCAGTAGCAGGTGGTTGTGATCTGGCGCCTGACCTATCTCCCTATCTGTGGGTTTGGAGACCCACGGCAACATTCACTTCCCTTAGAAAAACCCTGTGTTATGCTGGGTAAAGAGTGGATCAAAAAGATGCTGCAGATGTTCGCAGCTAAAGGTATCAATGCCTAATCAATGTTAAAAATTCTACAAGAGAGAAAGAATCCCATTAAAAATAAATTTCACCTAATAAAGTGTGGTCCACAAACTTAGTAAACCTACAATGAGTATGAAATATTGCTATATTTCTAGACTTTTATTATAGATCTTCACACAGGATCAGGTGTCCTATAAAAATATATCAGTTCTTGCTCTTAATTTAAATGTTTCTCTTTCTTGGTGCTTGCTAATATAGGGAGGAAGGGAGAACTTGCCCTTCACCCCAGAAGGTTCGCTGAAAAATCAACTCACAGGAAGGCAGATTAATAAGAGAAAGGCATCTATTTACCATGAGTGTGGGGAGAATCACAGAGTGGTTACCTAATATTCCAATGGGGCCCAGAAGTTTATATACCCTCCTTTTAGAGGGTAGGGAGAGATGAGAACGTAGGTAATTCTGTTGAGGGCAATAAGTGGTTGCTAGGGAGGATGAATAGATCCTTGGGAGAATGAATGGATGGGGCGGGGGTGGGGGAACGGATTGACTTGTAAATGATGATCTTTGAAAATTAAGTGAACCTGAGAGACAGGTGTTATATTTAAAATGATCTGGATCTGGTCTGGTTGCATTCTTGATCTTCTTTCCTGTGTTATGCTGAGATAACAGGGAGGAGAAGGGAAGTCAATTGTTCTTTTTCATGGGTCTGGTTTTTTTATGAAGAAAGAGGGGAAGACCCTTCCAAAGCCTGTTGATCTCTAAGGTCCTTTAATTCAAAATACTCTTTATATCAAGGAGTCATATTTTGGGGTGAAATTTCCAGAGCTCCTTCACAGAGTTGAGTTAGGTTGACTGATCCAATTGGTAACATTTCAAGAAGACAGAAAACATCCACTTTCTTTAAAGCCTAATTTTTGGATCTGAATGCATCTTCAAACAAGAAGCACTGTTAGGTCAAATGGCCACATTTAAGCTACATTCATAGTCCTTAAAATGAAAAAGATTAAATATCTTAGAAGTACATATCAGAGGCTATGTTAATTTTTTATGCTGTCTTATCCAAAAATAGTTCTGTGTCTTGGCAAGTCCGGAGAAGTGAATCTGAAATGTGTTTAGTTCAAGCTCACCTCCGGAAGATACTGAATCATTAGGTTTCTATTTTCTGAGAAACATATACAGAAAAGCATTTCAATGTTATGTTTGAATACAGCCAAATAACAGCATAACCTTTAATAGTCATCCATAAAAATAAACTTTATTGCATATTTTGAATCACTAAAATTGCCCAAATCTCTATCCTTAAGACAAGAGTTTTTCAGAGCTTGATGGGAATGAACAAAATCTTTTTTCTTACATATTGAATCTTGGCCACATTTCATATTTTCCTTTCCTACTCTCTATTGGGCTCTGAGAAAAATACATAAATATAAAGAAGAGATATAGGAAAAATGAAGAAAGGATTTGGAGAAAAGGAGATGAAAAAGTTGATGAGGAGAGAGAGACTGAATATATAAATGAACAATGACCAGATCATATATAAAAATACAATTTACAGAAAGCCATCCTGCCGGTCAGATTTGTGGGAAGCCAGGTTGCTATCTGTTGCAACAATCCAGGAAGTTAGACAATAACAGTAACTATCCACCGGCAATGACCAGGGCTTGATTGGTAACTGACAGCTTCCTTAATTCTTGTCTCTGCCTCCAACCTCGGACCAATCATGCACCCTGAACCCATAACAAAGGATGCCCTACTTTTAGCCAACCCACCCACACTCCCCCACACTGATGGCCTCCAATCAGGGCACACCTGCAGACCTCGTTTTCTGCCCCCCTATAAATCCTTCTCACCCCTCTGCCTCCTTTGTGTCTCTGCCAAAACGTGCGTGATGGTGGCTGACGCCCTTGGTATAGCAAATTCTGAATAAATAAATAGCCTTTGCTTTTCTCATTTGTTTAGTCTACATTTATTTCTACAGGAGAAATAAAGAAAAGGAAGGAAGAGGAAGAGAAAAAGAAAAGAAGGTTTACAAAACAACAGCAAAGGAAATCACCATGTCTTAGCATTCCCCATAGCGCAATTGCCACATCTGCTCAACCTCTCAGAAATGAGGGCCTGGTTGTGAGGTTACCAAGTTCTGTTTTCTTTTGATATATCCTCTACACAGTCTTCCTAATAATTTATATAACTAAATCTTCATAGAAAGCAGAAACCATACAGTCCAAAAGAGAATCAATCTAGAAGTCCATGCGAATGGTGTCCAAATTTTGAACAGAGGATTTTTAGTAACAAATTTAGGAGTAATTTTTAGCATTTTAAAGCAATTTATTTGGTCAAGATTGATCACTAACATTCTCATAATTGAGTGGTATCTACTGCTACTTTAACTTCCCATCAGGTTTTTGGATTACTTCAGTTAAAAAGAGTAACCCTATTGCAAAGAAGTGAAATCTCTGAAATGGAAAGAGTCTCCACATTTGGCTTCTAGTGGATACAAAGAACTTGTTTGAAGTTAGCAGTAGGATACAAATTATGTTTAAATAGAAAAGAATATTTTTCCCAAGTGAAAAAATAGAGAAGTTATCACTTTTAAATGGAGATGATGAGTGAAAGGAAGCCAATTTGGCAGCCAAATTCCTATTTGAGAAGATATTCCTATTTGATATCAGAATGCATCATAAACAATGACTTGTTAAAAGGAAATAAATTTTTTATCCAATTTAACTACTTAGGATCTTGCTGGATCCTCTGGTCTGCACAGGAAGTAGTTTTACAGCACAAGGAAAGCTTAGAGTAAGATCAATATGGCCAGGTGAATCAATACTATTTTACTACTGTGCAACAAACATGTCCAAGAAGGTTACAGCCTGATAAACTCAAGATAAACCAGTGCATCTGCCTAATTTTAGAGATGAGTAAACAGGGGCCCAGAAAGGGGAAAGAGAGAACATGTGCAAGGTCACAAAACCAGGTAGTATCAGTTGCAGGATCTTGGGCTTCTGGAGTTTGCGCTGTGGCTCTGTGTGGAAGTGGAGACCGCGGCAGACAACAGCAGATCTACAAGTGCAGGGACAGAAAAGTGCATGCAGTTCCATAATGTGGCAGGCATATTAGCTCCTCTGTCTGTAAGAAGTCTAAGGAAGCCCATCCAGGTGGGACACTGTAATCAGAGACAATCGGCAGGTAGCACCTGTGGACTGAGATCCAAAACTCGTGTCCAGGAATTGTGATGTAGTTCATATGTGTGGCTGTAGGCTGAGAGATTATTGGTCATTATCAAAGAGTGTGAAATGGACGTCTCAGACTCAGGTCTACATTTCAAGAGTGACATTCCATTCTAAAGGTTGACAGGCTTGAAGTAGTCTTGGTCTGATAGTAACTTTACTACTGGGTAAGGAGGTAGCCAACAAAGCAGCAGCCCGGCGTCCAAATTAGAGAAGAAGACTTGGTTTGGGCTTCTAGAACAAGGCAGAAATTCTATTGTTAATGTTAGGCTTCAAGTTCTGAGAAGGTCTAGCATCACATGGAAGAGTGACTCCCGATGTCTTAAATTCCCTTCGGTAAGGACTCATTGGTCTCACCCAGTGCCTCAGATATAGGACTATCCTTGCTTAAAGACCAAATGGCTTTAACTATGGCAAGAGAAGAGGCTGATGAAACTGGAATCCAAAGAAACAGACATGATGTCTCTTTTCCCTAAGCGAATTTGCTTTTTAACTATTCCATGTTGCACCTCCAACTCTTCAATAATAAATGAAAGTCATTTGATGTCAATGTTGATCATTTCATTAAGAATGTTGTACATTGGAAGTTAAATTCCAGCAAACACTAGGAAATCTGTTATGTATCATTTTTTTAAGCAAACATTTATTTAGTGTCTACTTTGCTTGGTGCTAGGAGTTAGGGCTATGATCATTCAGACACTGCCCTCGAGAGCCTAGATTCTGATGGAGAGACGGACATTTAAATCAACAGCCATGTCATGCTAGCTCAGTGTGCTCTGGTAGCGGAGACAGAAAAGAGTTTCCTTCAACCTGTTTGCTGTGTTCGTGCTTTCACATCTGGAGTCTCAATGAAAGTTTTCATGCTAAAAACAGAATCTACCCTCTGCAGGCTCAAGCAATTACTAGACAGTTGGCAATTGCTACAGAGCCTTACAAATATATTCTCCTTTTAAGTTCCATCTTCTTTATCAGACCTTTGCCTTATCTCTAATGGTGACTTTGAATGTCACTCACAGGACAGTGACTCCTGTATCTATATCTCTACCTGCAAATGCTCACTGGAATAGCCCCCTGCCTTTTAAGATAAATAATAAACTTAGAAGGAGTTAATGAATCAGAACTCTTGATAACCTCACAAGCCTGTCTCATCTTCTGCTTTTCCCATTTTTTTATTTTATAGGAATTGAAAACTAAGGTCTGAGAGGGTAATTAACTTGTCCCATTAGACCAGTTGTCTAACTTATCACAGAGCTAGTAGTGGAAAAGGCAGGGTATGAACCAAAGAACCAAGGAAAGGTATGAACCAAGGAAGTCCCAAGAACAGGTTCTTAACCACAGTGATCTGCTATCTCCTTCTCAATTTAAATTGATTTTAATTTTATCTTCTAAATAACCATATGAAGTAAAGTTTTTGTTTTCTCAGAATTTTTAATCTCAGAAAAATTGAGTGACCTGCCCAGTATCACAAAGCTAATAATTTGTAGATCTGGGATCCAAGTCTGGGACAACCTCTATCTTGCTGGCAGGAAGGTTATTTATGTGAGATTCCCTGTCTCCCACAGATTGTAATTCTTTGATTCAAGTTCCTTGAAGATGATATCAATACTTCAATTTATATATCCTTAGTCCTAGCATAATTTGTATTCATAGATGATGTTTAATAAATATCTATAGAAAACTTTATTTTAAAATATGAGGAATGTCTACACTCAATCTTAGCCAAAAGGCCGAGAAGTGATAAAAATATGAGGAATGTCTAAAGCTGGAACAATTTGGCCAGCAAAATAAATAAAGTAATATTAGATTATATCACAAAGTCCCATAAATATCCATGGAATTCCATACTACTATAAAGAAAAAATTAAATAAATAAATCAATGGGAAAGAATAGACACATCTCCCATACAAAATTTCAAATAAATTATTATTATATTTTTCCCTCAAGGAAGTGGAGCGTAACTCCCCCTTCCTTAAGTGTAGGCTGCACAAATAACTTCCTTCCAAAGAGTATAGTATGGAAAGGGTGAAAAGAATAATTTTACAGTAGAAAACATAACAAACACTACCACAGCCAGGTGATCAGAGGCACAATCAATAACAGTAAGTCCTATTGATAGTATTATCCTTGATGTGATGTGATGAAAATGTCTATTTACCTCACTGTCTTCTTTTTGCAAACCCATAACTCTGTAAGAAAAACATGAGACAAATCCCAGCTGAAGGACATTCTGAAAATACCTGACCAATACTCCTCAAAATGATCAGTGTCATCAAAACCAAGAAAAAAGTCTGAAAATTTTTTTGCTAGGCAAAAAAAGTCTAAAGAGACATGACTACTAAATGAAACATTGTATCATAGATGGAATACTGGAACAGAAAAAAGATATTAGGAAAAAACTGAGGAAATTTGACTAAAGTCTGGACTTTAATGAGCATATTCATTTAATATTAATGTATTTTTAATTTAATACATTTATAGTAATTTCTATTCAATAGTACTGTGTTGACATTAGTTCATTAATTGTTAAAAATATAACATAACGTGCCTGCCTAATTTTTTAAAATTTTTTGTAGAGACAGGGTCTCACTACCTTGCCCAGGCTGGTCTTCAACCCCTGGCCTCAAGTGATCCTCCTGCCTTGGCCTTGGCCTTTCCTCTTGACTCCAGATATCTAAAATGCCTGTGTGCAGGAGGTAAGTGGGAGAGCAGCAATGAAAGAACAATGGCATGGCACTGCTCCCATGGAACTTAGCACATTGAGAAGACCTTAGGTTTCCAGGATCCTGTGGAATGTTACCACATCTTCCCAACTCTAAGTCTAAATATATTCTTCCATGTCAAGTGCATTTTATTCCAGGACTTGGAAAGGAGAATCACAGGGCGTTGTCCAAAGCAAGGTGAAGGTGAGGAGGAGAAATGATAACAAGGAGTTAAGAGAGAAGCCATGCTTATGTCCTTAAAAGAGAAGAGGGACTCTACTGGGCCACTTTTTCTTTTGGCAGTTCCCAGGGAAAGTCAGAGTTAGCACATTGACACAGGAAACGGGGACTCAGAGGCATCAAATGATACCCTGCTTGTCTGACAGAGCGCCACCATTATTGGTCAATTCTGGAGTTGCCTTCATGTGTTCACTGACCACACCTGGGTGAAACACAGAGTGCCTGGAAACTGGAGCTACACACAGTGACAGGTGTGGACAAAGGAGTTCGCCCACCTCTTCTGTGTGAGTACCATATAAAGGCATAACAATTGGGTTACAGAATTGCTGTCACTGTCCTGTCTCAGCTTTGGCCATGCACATATTTATTCACATACCTTTTCACCACCATTCAGTTAAACACCCACAGCCACTCACTAGCTTTGTGTCTTCTTTAAAGGGGAATGTAATTTCTTCCCTCCAACCACCCTAGCTTCAAAGAATCATAGTAACATTGCATCTCAGCAGTCTGACTTCCATTTTTTCTATTGCATGAGGGATGACTAGAGCTCTATGGCTATACCAGCTATCCAGATGTGTTTGGGACCATTGGTAAGACTGAGGATGTAATAAATAGATTGTCTGTCCAGAGAAAATACTGACCATCTGTGACTTGAGGTGTCTCAGTGGCATGTAGAAAGATCTGCTTGTGTATTTCATTTGCAAATTAAGAACAACAACCTCCCTGTTTGATTTACGTGAATCAGTTGTATTCTTTTTATAACTTTATCACATTTATGGTATACCTGACTCAAACTGATCCTTGTCAAACAGGCTGGTGGTTATCTCTGAGACTCCCGCCACAGTGCACCTTGGATTCCCTTGGAATTTGCTAGGGCATCCGTGGAAGGGTGAGCTTGTGTTTATTTTCTACTTCAGCACATGGAAAGAACTAGCTTTGGTTCTTGGCACTGGATGGATACTGTGTTGATAGATGCACAAAATGCCTGATTTTATTTTCTCAGAACCATGTCTCAAGCCTGTCATTTTCTTTGTCTATAATTAGAGGATGATATCTCTCCTGCCCACCTCACAGAGCTGTAATAAGACTCCAATGAGATAATGTGTGTTAAAAAAAAAAAACCTGGAAATTATAAAGTGTCAAATTACAGGAGAAGACAAGAGACAAGTAACCCCTACAGAACACCTACTGTTTGCCAATGCTTTACAAGTATAATCTTATTTAATTTTATAGTAACCCTTTTAGGAAAGGAGATTCAGGTAACCTGAGTAATTTTTTAAGTAGACAGTTCAGATTAGCCAAATTATTTCACAAGCAGACAGTGGCAGAACCAGCATTTTAATCCTATGCTGTTTAAATCTGAAGGTCTTGTTATCTTTTACATAAAGATGAGATTCAGTGTCATTAAAAAAAAAGTATGTATCCATCTAAATCATTTCAACAGTTTATACCTTTTCCAGATATATTCTGTTAAAAAGAGAAGAGAAAAAAAACAAAACAAAGCCAATTCTTCAACACTCTGTGAGTGAACACAATGAAATATAAATAATACGAGCTGAAGAGAGTCGGAAAAAGTCAATGGTTCTCTCGGCTACTTGTGTGTTGTTGAGCAAGTCACTTACAATGATTTTCCTTCATTCCTAAAGAGATGAACATGCAACCAATTATTTAATAAAACATTGTTAGTCTTCTATGAGTTGTGTCATCAGAACAAAATGCTACAGATTTTCAGCATGTGAGTTGGTGCTTTAGTGTATATAGAAGCTATTCAAGTGGAACAAAGAGAGCTGAAAGTTTCAGGGAGAGGTAGGAGACACAGTGATTAAAAAGCACGATATATATTTGGAGAGCAGTGATACTCCTCCCTGGATCCCAATTTCTTCATCTGTAAAATGAGCTTAGACATCATCTCTAAATACCTATTGTGCTTTCGTATTCTGAGATTCTGTTGTTGTCTCTTTTGACTTCTGTTTCTAATATTCCACATTTGGTGTAAATGAAAGTCAATTGCATGAAGTAGTCCCCTATTCTGCAAAAATAATACAATTAAACTTTAATAGGGGTGATTTACTGACAGGCTTATCCACTCTGAGCTGTGAGCTTTTGAAAAACATTTGAAAAGCAAGCCATTTGAAGGCTAAGATCTCCCTTGACAAGCAGCAATTGCATCCCCGATCATGCTTGGATCTCCTATAGGCATTAAACCAACAGGGGCTGGTATTGCCACTGAGCTTTAAAGGGGTTAAATGTCAGACATGATATATTACTAGCAAATGTCATCTGAAATGGATGAGGCTACTGCCCTTAGAGATGGGATCGTTGTTGGCCATCAAAGAAATAGCACTGACATTGAGTCATCTCACTGTGCTTTAAGGTGAAGGATCACTTTAGGCAAATAGGCAACTTGTAAGTACTTATTTTAAGAAATTGCTCCCACAGGTCATAACAAATACCTTCTGTAAATGTTGGCTGAACAGTTAATCAACTCAAGAGCCAAAAATATTACCCCATTTGATTTATTCTAGATTCCAAAGGAAAAAACATATAGGAGCTAATGGTTAACGAAGAGGGAAATAAATCTATCTTAATTCACAGAGGGGGTCAGGAATCGAAAGCTTAACTAAATACAAGGTCCACTTTTTAAAAGAAACCTTTCTTACTTTACTAGGATAGTTGTGAGTTTCATACATGGTTTGTCTCCCCGAAATATTAATATTAGGGGCTTCATTTAGTGGATTATATACAGTGAAGGTTTCATTAAACTCTTGGAAAATAGAGAAATTTTCTTAACTGAAATGCTGTGCACAATGTAGTAGTTCTTCTCATCCATTTTACCATGAAATATAAAATACCAATTTGTGTTTGATTTTTTTGCAGTATGTCTATTTTTTTAAATGCACTAAGGTGCAAATTCTGATCTCAAATAGGGTAAGAGGGATGGGGGCAAATTCAGCCATATGATGCACAGAAATTGTTTGGAAATTGACTGAGCTGTCACAGGTTTCCTCTTGGGACTTGAACCATGTGCTCCTCAAAAGTGGAACTGTAGGAGACTTGATAGGAACAACAACAAAACTATATCAAAACGTGTTGCTATGCCTAGCAACCTTAAATAAAGAATGGCATCAGTGAAAGACACTCTTCTCTGGGATTTATAGGCAATAACACAGAGAGAGGATCAAGGCTACTGTTTTGAGACTACAGATCTCAGTCAGGAGATTAATCACTTTACCTCCCTAAATAATCTTCATTTTCTAATTGGAAATAACTGATACTATGACAGCTAGAGCGGATATATCAAAGGTGTTAGGAAACTCCATTTTTCTAGGAACTTGCTCTTAACTTTCTCTCTAGTCATTGAAATGAGACTTGCCTCCCGTTGTAGGGACAGCAGGCCATGTGTGATGCGTGCATCATGGGTCTGTGGTAGACTCTCCTACTGATCCATCCGTTTTCTCTCTAGCTCTTCTCTGAACCTAAATCCGAATTGCCATTAAGCAGAGCCAAGGCTAGGATTATTCCTAAGCAATGGGCCCTGGGAACCTAGTGACTCTTGGGGAGGGCTTCCCAAAATGTGGTCCTTGGAACACCTACATAGGAATCAGCTGAGTGGTTGTTAAAGAATGATATTTCTAGACCCCACCCAGAATTACTGGAACAATACTGGGAATTTGTATGCAAGTTTTATTTTTTATTCACTAATATTTGGGAATCCCTAACCTAGGTCAATGATAGAAGAGCCTAATAGATAAGGAAATTATAAATTATGAAATTACTTGGTATAATATACCTGCTCCCCTTCCCGTGAAATCGACAATTTTCTAAAATCGCCAGGAAAAAAAAAATGTCAAGCTGATGAATAGAGGCCATTACTGCAGTTGTTAAAGCCTCACAACAGGGACCACAGAATTGGAAAGTCCCCAAATTTAGAGTACAAAGTATATGGAGTCTTGGAGCGGGGCCTCTGCGGCACAAAGAGGGTGATGTATTGTTGCACAAATAGCTTGTCCATAATTCCAGTCTCTTGCATTGTAAAAATCATGTGGACTTCACTGGTCAAAGGGAAAATGAATAGTCTTTCTTTTTCACCTCCATCTGTGAAGATTTTGTATAGACATATTCTTTAGTTTGTTCCCTTCAGCTCAACCTGATGCCAGACTCTACATTCACCTGTTAATAGTAAGGTGTACTCAACATCTGCACTGATTTGGACTCATCTACCTATCACTGCCAGACCTAAGTACAAGAGCAATCACCATCATTTCTCCCTGCAGCGTCACTGATTGGTTTCCTGCAGCCTAGAACGTAGGACGTTTTGTTTTACCTTTATGTTGAACGGGCTCTGGAAGCACGGCCAAGCCTCAACTTGCAGCTATTGGGCATTTGCCACATCCTCATGTAACTATTTATTCCAGATGATTTTTTCCTACATCCTTATTACTTCTGGCTCTTTAAATCTTATCATTTTTATTTTACCTGTTACACAGCCCAAGGTAATAAGTACCAGCAGGTACCATGAGTCATGATAAGTGTTTCCCACAATGGAACAAAGTAGGGTTGAGGTACCAAAAAGTGCTTTGTTTAATGCAGTGGATAAAAATCAGCCACACTTCACAATATATCCGATGTCTCTTGCCAAGGGGGAGGAAATTAGAAGCATGACTTGCGGTGGTATCTTTGTAGAAATCTGTTCAGGTAGCAGAACGCTTAATCTGCACCATTTCTGGTCATGAAGTGCTAGCGACTAATTCAATTGTGGGGGTTAGCCGATCATAAAATCATAATAACCCATCCATTTATTTATTATTTAATCTTTGCCAGTCACTATGGCACTCACAGTTTATTAACAATAGAAAGGATATAGTTCAAAACATTTAAATCTGTTATCTTTCAGGGAAAGTAGAAACTTGCGAAACCTAGTTGCTCAGCAAATGATTAATGTCTATAAACTGCTGCCTTAATTTATAAACTCTTACTTAAGGGACCAAAAGGTAAAAGCAAAAGTACTCCTCCTACTTCCACCATACTTACCTTCCACACTCCTGTGCACGCCATGGCTCCAAGCAAAGATTTCATCAAACTTCTTAGGCAATAAATGGAGAATTTTGATCTCCACATTCTAGTCTCTGGCATCTCCAGACCTTGTTACTCTCATAATCCCAGTGCTTTCTCAGACTTCTTACCCTGGCTGTTATCTCCTTGGAACTTCTCAGACCTATCGTGTTTGTGAATATGAACCCAACTGGAGAGACCCTAAGCACCATTGCCTATCCGGGCTTTGTGGACCACAATGGCTAAAGCACTTGCTGTAGAGTCAGACTTCACAGATTTGCCACCTGGCTCTGCTATTTACTAGCTCTGTGATTTTTGGCAAGTGATGTAACCTTTTTGTACCTTGGTTTATTTCTTAAACAGCTGTGATAATCACAAAATTAATATATATGTATATATATAAAGCACTTAAAATAGTGCCTGAAACATAGTGAAGTGCTCAACATTATTTCTTACTATTGTAGTTATTATCATCCAAGGATCTTTCTAGTGACTTCTTTAGGGATATTTGGCTATAAAGGGATATGAAGCCATGGGAAATACTGTAAGCAAAACAAACGTGAAAAATTACCTTTTTTTTCAAGTTAAAGCAGTATCTTATGGAACCCAGAAAGAGAAATGCAGCTGTTTTTCATGGTATTCCTGCAACTTCCAGAACTCAGAAAGTCCTGAGGGTTTTCAAGGCAGATACTCCATCTCTTACTTTCTTGGGGTGTCACATAGTTCTTTGCACCTGGTCCAATCAACTGTGACCTGAAGTCCAGAATCATAGGTCCCATCTGATAACTTTGTAACTATTGTGGGAACATAATATATGAGAAAGATGAGAAAAGGCCAGCAGAGGAAATATAGATTGACTATTTTGTCTACTAACCTTAGCATGAAGCATATTGGAAAAATTCCCATTATACCTTGGCAGCCCACTGGTGTGTGTCTTTATTTACCCATAGATAAAGCACAAATAAGGAAAAAAAGAAGTGGCTAGTGGTAAGATGCATCTTCAGGAAAATCTTAAAGCAGAGATCCAAACATTCTATCTCAGCCTTCCTAGTTTTGAGTAAATTTGGGGTAATTTTTTCACATAGATGAGAGAAATTCAAACGTTTTGCATGTGATTTTTATTCTTGCAATTCTTTCCTAGTTCACTTTTTGAAATAACACTACTAGGAGCCTTTTCCTAAATATACCACCAAGCAACGGTTTGGATAAGCATTATATTTTTATATTATTGTAATATATAATTTAATACAATAGGTTTCCATGTTGGATAAGTGACTTTTAGATTCTACATATGTTTACAGACCAGAAGAAAAGAAAAACAAATAAAACATACAAAAAACAAGAGAAAAACTCAACCCCACAAAGAATAAAACCCCCAGAATTTGAAAGTATATAGAGAGAATTAAACCCGTTGATATTTAATAGACTTCATGAATCTTAAGATTCATGAATCATCAGTCTTTACAACTACTTAAAAAGCAACAGATTTCCCTTAAGCCCAAACAAGAGCCACTGTGTATTATTGTAAACATTTTAATATCATGTTAATACAAGAATTCCTAGATGATTGAATTATTACTGGCTATTATAAGCACCTAAAGTAGGAAAAATGGAATTTAAGTGCTATGTTTCCATCCATAGTGAGTATTTTAACTGTACTTTATTAACCAGTTCTTTAAATAGAGGAGGGTTTCACTTATCCACTGCATGAAATTCTGCAGGACTGTAGGAATTGTTTAAGCTTATATAATGTGAGCAACAGTCCTGCATGTCATTTTTTTGTAGAGCATTTTATTTTCAGTTTTTGACTCTCTAGCCCACCCAGAGATCTTGCTAAAATCTGCTAACACAGAGGCATGATGAGATCACAGCAGCCTGGAATGCTGAGTTTTCGCATGGAATAAGGCACCCTGAGATTCATTCAGACTCACAGTGGGCTTTGCATGAATAAGTCACTTTTATTGGGTATAAATTGCAATTTTCAGATTGTTTGTTACTGCAGCATGTCCTTAGCGTAGATTCTGTCTGCTACACATTTCAGGAATAAATAAACGTCAGAATCCATGAAGGTTAGGGAAATTCTGACACTTTGAACTTTTGTGGAAAAAGAGGAGACAGAGTAGGAGAGATGAAGAATTTCATAGCAAGCTCTCATATCTTCTTCTATAACTTGAGGAATAGTGTAGCACGACAGCATTCACGTACGTATGAATTAGAGACCCAGAAATAGCAACTGACTTGATCAAGTTCAAACATTTTGTCAATTGGAAAGTCTGTTAATTAATGTTTTATATACTATCCCATAGGGACAGAATATCAGAAATACAAGAAAAAGAGCAAGGTAGAACGAAAACCCCATAGCCATTTGCAGTTTTAATAAAATAAGAGTTTGATCAAAATTTCCAGTGGAAATATGAGAATCCTAAATTCAGTATTGCTAGCACATAATCCCAGATTGGGTTTATCCTACCACCAAGAGACACAGGGAAATTCAAGCTTTCTGCCTTTTGGTGTGACTTATACAAAAAATATTAATCAAAGAAAAGAAACAAATAGTGATTAAGAATAGCAGAGATGTGGCTAAAATATGAGTCTTTTGATTGACAGTTATTAGCGGCAGTGTGGTTCAAAGACATGAATTCTATTCCCAAACTGAGGAAAATTGGACAAGTTATTTAACTTTATTACATTCTGTATCCTTATTGTAAGAGTTAATTGAATTCTAAATTTCTTTCTCACTCTACTTTAAACTTTTTTTCCCCTCTACCAACCCTTAATGATTTCTTTGATTTTTCAATAGTAAAATTTTATTATCTGTAAGTAGTAATGCGAAAGTGTAAGAATTCAGCAAAGAAGAGGTGAGTAGAGCTAGGCTATCTAGTGCTTAAATGTCTTTAGTACACATTTTCCAGGGTACTTTTTGTCTACTTCCTTCATGCAGTTTGTCAATACTTATTGTTTTAGGAGCAAAACCTTTCTTTCCTGACCTCTGCACTCCCATTCTTTTCACATTAGACTCTCTGCCTTAGCAGCTGTCCATGTTTTCCATTTCTTCTGCGAGTTCTTTCAGTTGTCTTATATGGAAACTTTGCAGTACTTTAAGCAAGAAAATTTCCTTATGATTTGAAACTATTCCATTGACACTCCTTCCATCTTCTGGCTTTACTTGAACACTGGCTTTGCCCAGCGGCATTCCTTTTGCTGAATTCCTTACCAATAAAGCCTTCTCTATTACCTTTCCTTGACAACTCTTGAGGCAAGTTGATGAAGTCAGAATTTTAATTAACCTCTCTCATGCAATGGCTGCTTCTACGCTATGGTTTCACTCAATATTACCTTTTCAATTTATGGCATTTGCTTTAGCATCCTTTAGGTATCCACATTTGCCACATTTACCTCTCTGTATCCAGGGCATTTCTCCATCTTCCTCAATGAATATAGTACCTAGCTTACAAATTTGCTTTCTATTCTGTTTCTGCCATTGCTATGACCTTTCCGTACCTTCCACTTCAGCTGTGTGGTGGTAAGGATGGCCAAGAGACCTTGTTATCATTCAGTTTGGGATCTGTGATGCTTTTTATTTTATTTTTTGTTAATCACCTTTTAATCAGGTCCTTATCCTAATGTCTTATGCTTGCTGACGTATCTTTCACTGTCTTCAGTGAACTTCTAATTCCCTGAGACTCTCCCAGTTCTTATATTCCACCAACTCTGTCTGAATCCACTTGTCTTACTACAAAGCCTGGAACCCTGGTCAGGTAATTCAGTGACATCTCATTAACATCTCACAATCCTTCACTGTCACTCCCAACCTTCTGCCAAGTCTACTTGATAGATCCCTGGCCCTGGATAACCCCATCAAGCAATGCTCCTACTCTTTCTGCTGGACTGTTAGTAGAGTGAGAAAACTAAGATAATTGGGTCCACTGCAATTTCATGCTAAGTAAACACACTTAGATCTTCCCTGCTGCTCGGCAGTCCTTTGATTCATCTATTTGTATATCTATGGAGAATGCAAGAAGGCCTTCCCCATAGCGACTATGCCACCTTATTCCACATTATTAACTTCCTCATGTCCCCACTCCTACACACGCCATCTGAAGGTCCTAAATACACCTATTATACTGGCATAATGAAAAACTTCTGTCTTGAGTTTCTCTACTTTCTTCCACATCTCAAAATATATCAGGAGTCATATATTTTGGGAAATCAGTTCACTACAAATTGTGACTGTAAACATTGTACTGTAAATGCTTTGTAGTTTTCCCCCAATAAAAAAAAAAAGGCTGGTTAAATAATATATATATATATATATATATATATATATATATATATATATCAGGAGTCTTTCTGTCCTCCTCTCTGCCTACTCCAGCATCACATAAAATTGTATCCCTCATCTCTGCCGGTGTTTTCTCCCAGCCACCTGAATATAACCCCTTCTCTTTCTTTAGGGCCAGCTCCCATAGACTAACACTGTCCTTCAGCATTTTTAACATCTCCCTACTTACAAATTCCCTTTCCCCGTATCAACCAGGAAATCCGTATTTTACAATTCTAGAAAAATGAATTTTTTCTTGGTTATTCTCTTCCTAGAGTGACCACATCATTTCTCTCTATTTTTACATTTGAGTAAAATTATAGTCTTTTTTTTTTAACCTTTGCCTGGCATTCAGCCTCTTGATCCTTGATATTTCTACTTACTTTGGATGCCCTCCCTGAATTTGTAGTAAGTCTAGGATGATATTTGACTATCAAAGTGAGTGATAATGATTTTCAGAGCTAATATTGACTAGAGTTTCATAACCTGTAGATAATTGGGTGTAAAAATTTATTGAACATTTATAGCAAGTTGACAGGTAAGATAAAGAAAGCAGGAATAGGCAGGGCTAACAATTAACTGAAGGGATGGCCCCAAGATAGGTCACCAATCATCCATACCACAGCATCCAAACTTTTGGAAAACACACACATTGTGGATCAGTACCCAGGGGAGTCCAAGAAGGTGTCTGGAGTGGTAGCAGACACTGGCTCCAAGTGGAGATGCCTGGAAGAAAACCATAGCTAGATATGTGACCAGCATTAGTAGGCTGGCTGGTGATTGGTCTCCCATTTTAGTTGAGAGTTCATCGAGGTCATGGTCCATGTGTCTCCTAGATTTCTATTTTCATGAACTGGAAAAATTTTGGTCAGTATTTATCCTTGCAGTCATTTAAGTTAAGGTATAGAGTAGGCTTAGTGAATAGTCACTGAAGTGAATTGAAATATAATCAGGTCATTCAAAGTCAAATCTTGGGACTCAACAACTCAGTGACTACACAAGCACTCTAAGTTAACACCAACTTTAATGCAGAAAGACAAATTTCAGTCACTGCTGCTTGCTGGTGGGATGGTATCTACTGATCTACTGCTACTCATGGTCAGGACTGACTAATAGCTGAGACTGCAAGGGATGCTCTCAGTACATGGTGAAGGCAAGGGGCCAGTGCTCACTCCCATTTGGTAAACTCCTTTTTCCTCCACAGACAACTTGAGTTTCCTTATTCTTGGATATATAGCACATTCTATCTTCAACTGAATTCAACTGATATTGCTTATTTCTTAGACAGCCTAGATTGACTTTGTAGCTTACTGTTGTGACTCTTATTGTGGTCTATATGGTACATCTCTATAATCTTTTGATGCGCCTAGAAACACATACATATCGGGAAGTGAACTTGTAGATGGCAGGGAAAGGTTCAGGATTCACTTTGTAAAGGGGGTGCCAAAAGTGTCTCTTACAAGCCCTGTGGTCATACGTGACTTCTAATACATAACAGTAAAAGTCTGGTCTCCAATAAAAGGAGTTTGTCAGTGAAATTACATAATCAATACTGTTAAAAATGCTTTTTGCTTTATTGACACAGCAAAATTCTTGGGTCTTCACCCAAACAGAGCCCTACTGGGCCCTGGTGAGCAGGATGTGAGGCTGGAGAGACAGATTCATGTTTCGCCTGGTCTCTAGATAGATTCTTGGCTTACCTCCTCCGCTGACCCAACACAATATGGAACATGAAAGTGGGAATCTTGGGAGGCTCAATAAGAGACAAGATGAAGGTGAAGCACAATGCGTGATTTGGTAAACATAGCAGAAGTTCTGCTGATAACTTTCTCAAGAATGTATACAAATAGGCATTGTGTTTTTTGTTTAAGGTGGACATTTAGCCTTTAATACATTTTTTATAGTTTTATGGAGGTATAATTGACGTTTGATACATTGCCTGCATTTAAAGGGTACACTGTGATGAGTTTTGACCCATGTGTACACATGGCAATCAAGATAATGAATGTATCTATCACCTTCTAAAATTTTCTTATGCCTCTTCATAAACCCTTTCTTCCTCTTCCTACTCCTCCTCCCTTCCCATGATCTTAAACAGCACCTGGTTTACTTTCTGGCTCTCTAGATTAGTTTTCTTTTTCTAGAATTTTATGTAAATGGAAACATACAGTATGAGCTCTGAGTATTAGTATGATGGAATTAGCCATGAAAAGGTTGCCAAACTAGGAGGGACACAGATTTATCTTAAAGAAAGAATAGCATGTTTAGAGTCAAAATGGAGAAAGAAGACTTTTTAGGAGGTGGCAGTAGTATGAACAAAGGCCTGGAGACAACAACACATGATATTGTATCAAGATAGTGAAAAGGATATGCTCTCTGTAGGAAAGAAATTGATTAGAAAAATAATCATAGATGGTGCTACAATTGTAGGTTGAATGGGTCCATAAGGACCTTGGATGTGTTCTCCTACAAAGACACAGCATCTATATGAGCACCCGTACAGGTGAGTCATACATCCAAGGTTTCGGACCGAAGCATTCCTGAATCACAGGCGTATGTATTTAAGTGCTTGTGAGGCATCGATGCCTGAGAGATTCCACAAATAACTCAAAATAAACATGCTTCAATCTGAACAATATCTTTTTCACTCAAGCTTGCTCTTTCTCCTGTGTTCTCAAGTTTGTTAAAGGCTTTATAAACCAACCAGAAATCTGAGTCAGAAAACAGGGAGCTCCTCTAATCTTTTGTATCTTCAACTCTGTGAATTTCAACTACTAAATACCTCTTCAATCTCATTCCTTTTCTCCATCACCATTGCTGTCACCATCACAAAGGCCCGTACTGCTTCTTTTTGGAAATATTGATGGCCTTCTAATCGGTTTCCTTGACTCTAGGCTTAGCTCACTTGCCCATAAGGATAAACGATCACACCATTTTCTTCACAAAATTGTTCTCCAGGTTTCCCATCACTGATATCATGGACTGTGCCCAGCCCACATTTTTTGGCTTCAGTTATTGTAAACCCTTCCCTTCTCCTATGCACCCTATGTGGCTGCCATTCCAACAAACGCATTTCCTTGGACGTACTATCATTTTTTTTTTTTTTTAATGCCACTGTGCTCTTGTCCCTGCTGTTCTCCCTAATGGGACGTCCTCCCCACCATTCATTTTTCATGTCAAATCTCAAGTGCTATGCCTCTGTGATGCTTTCGCTGGTTTCCCCAGGTAGAATTGGAATATTCTTTCTCCTATGCTCCCTTGCACTTGGTGCAGCCTTTTGTCTGTCTGTATGAATGTGCCCCAGGAAGACTGTGTGGTCTTTTTAGAAAAAGCACCATATGCTATTTCATTTTCTATCCCTTTTCTATAACATGATCACTGGCTCAGAGTGGGTCCTAAGTTTGAATATTTTTGATAGTTGAACTGAATAGATAACAAAATCAAAGTCTTAAAAATACTAACTTGTAGACAGTGAATTGGAACAGAGTAGATGAGGCTGGTGGGTGATGCCAGGGAGCCTGTCCTCAGAGGAGCTTCTTCAGAGTAGAAGACATGGTGAGTGGGGAGCACCTGCTCTTGGGAGCTTGGACTTAATCAATATATCAATTTCCACCTTACCCAACTGTGGTCCTAACACTTTTGACTTCTTTCTACTCCATTTAACCAATCACCCACACCAATATTTTTAGTCTGTTAAGAGTCTGAGGCAGAGAATAGCATGGCTGTGAGTCTTAGGGCTGAAGTTCCCATTAGGAAGATAAACCAGAGTGGCAAGTTTAAGTTCTTGGTTGTCAAAGAATAATTACATAATTTTTGAAGGCTTTCTTCTGCTTCCATAATAAGAAACTATTTGGGAAACTGTATTACAGACCTTACTAGCCTAAAAGGAAAGGTGATTGTGGAGATAAGAGACACAATAAACTGCTTGAGGAAGTCTATTAGTATATTTTTGGGAAAAGTAATTGACCATTGGCAGGACTGACATTTTAATCACATTTTCTCTTCCATTCACTTTTACATTCTTTAAATCCAGGCTGCTGCTCATTGAATGGAACCACTGTACTGCCTAACCTTGCTACTTTACTGAGTTTACCTGGCAGTTAAATATTTTCAATGCTTTTAATGTTCTTCAAAAAGTGTAATTAAATGATGCTTAGCCTTTGGCACAATTATTAAATAACATTTTCTTTGCTTTTAGGAGATAGACCAAGGTACTAAATATAGTTGCTGTCAGAGAACAGAATAACAAAAGCAAGAGGAAAAGGCTCAAAAGAGGTGGTGGTAGTGGTGGGGGAAGGAGATGTCAAGTAAAGTTTTTATCCCAACTGCTTTTTTTTTTTTTGGTCTTTTCATAAGCTTTACATTTTCACAGACTTGGCATTTTCCACCAAAAAGCAACACAAATAGTGTCTCCAGAGTTTATGCGTGGGGGGCAAAAAAAGTCAATGTGTCAATATAAAGAACAATGAAACATCAACAGTAGCACTTGCTGAAGACTGATGAGATATAGATATGTCAAATAAGTACAGCAACATGAGAGTCATGATTAGTACGGCAGGGATATTGGAAATTGCATCTGTAACAGAGAGCTTTCTTCATTTCTGGGTTCACTACCCACTACAAAAAGTGTTTTCACAACTAACCAATCCATGAGTCAGAAATCTACTTCCTGTGTTGAGTGTTACAGAGAACCAAAAATCAAGCATAAGATAGTACCTCTTAATACCTACTAAAATCTTAGGGCTTTTTTAGGAAGGGAAGTCATGCTGGCATTTTCTCCAAAGAGAGAGTCAAAGTACCTGGCTGGATTTTCTTTGGTGTCCATGGCGTATGCTGGAAAACGAGTGGGTAGAAGTGTTAACTGAGAATTGATAGGAACTTGGTTTTAGGAGCTGAACTTGAGTTGGCTGGAACTGAAGTCCTAGTTGGCTGCCTGAGATAAAAGAACTTCAGAGAAACATTTGACACTCAGGGGAATCAGGCAAGAGAGAAACGACGAGCCATTCTGTTTTTTCGTTGGCATTCTTCTGTGAAGGCGTCACCTGATAATGGTTATAATATTAGCAACAGAAATATAAATATTATGACCTAATTCACTACATAATATCAAATAGGTTTACATCATTTTCAAATTTTCAAACTAAAACTGACTTGAATCTCCGCTTGATACTTTGGCAGAATTGTCTATGAAACAATGAAGGCTCACTCTGACCGAATGCATGGTGGCAAGGGAATAGAGAACGTGATGATGGCACTAGAGGGACGTTTGTGCTGCTTGCTTCTTACCAATCAATAACATGCTGGTCCAACCAGTCTAAAGCTATCTCATTCACTGATGTGATGTTCTTTCTGTTCCAAACACTTGCAGGAGCCTCGGTGGATTTCCCATGGTGAAGATCTGTTTCCTCAATAACTGTTCTTTAGTTTGAAAGAACTTTAGTTCTCCAGTCTGAAACTCATCCATTGAATGTGGCTGTCCTCATTCAGCCTATGTAAAAAAGTTCTATCACAGTCTTTTTCCCTTGGTCCTTGGATGCCTATGAATCTTACATTTCTATAACAATGGGGTTCCACTCATGTGATCCTTCCCTGATAAAAATATAATTCAGGGTAACTTGTGGTCTCCAATTACACAACTTTCAATGACAATGTGTCTTAAAAATAGAAATATCACGTCCAAGCACTAGGTCACTTAGCTACAGTTAATTGAATACCCACAATGTACTTAATTTAATCTGGACCATAATATCTCATTTAATACATAATCCCAGTCTATAGACACAGGCCTCATGAGTGGTAAAGTAACTTTGCAAATAAAACAATTACAGTCTCTCTGTCTTCAAACAATATGGTCTTCCCTCCGTGTCAGAATCCTTCATACTGATAGCGCCCCGGAAGCAGCTGGAATCTCTGCCCTTGGCGACAAATCAGTGAGAAGACCATTTCTAAATCTGAATATTCACAGGGTGTGGACTTTTAAAACAGTCGCCAAAAGACAACATACTGATTTTTCAATTTTAAGAGAAAGACTGATTATTTTGGCTATAGTTGGATGATCAGGGCTGGGAAGGGTTCAGAGACTAACATGATACACATACCCCTAAAACATATACATCTTAAAAATCATAAAGATTTATATATGCAAATACAATATGGTCCTAAAATATTTATTAATTTAGTAAACGTTGATTCATTGTTCATTGTGTATTATACACCAAGATAGGTGCCAGGAACATGAAGACACGATCTTCTCCACATGCAGTGCAGTGGCAGCTGAGTCTTTGAGCCATCCGAGCAACAGAAAAATGTCAACTTGAGTGCACCAGATAACGAGCTTGCTTGGCAGACGGCCCTTACACAAGCTCATTATAATTGCTAAAGGATTAGGTAAAACTCGCACCCTCCCAGAAAAGGTTTCAAAACTTTTCCGCTTTCTTAAATGCTCTCACTTTATAGCTTATTTTCTAATTCTTTGAGAAAATAGAAATAATCGGAATAAAACTTGCACAATGTCCTTCCACCTCGTTTACCCCCACTGTGCTCCTAGGATTAGAATTCACCACATCTCCCCCAAGACATCACCGAAGCAATTTACCGCACCACAGGTCATTAATAATTTTCTTTTAAACGCACAATTCCCACACGTATATACACGTGCTCTCATTCTCTTAACTCAACATCGCTTTCAGCTGTCAATTCTCTGTTCCCGTTTATAAGAAAACTTCTTGAAGAGGCTTATACTCTGCCTTTGGTGAGGTTCCTTCCGTTTTCCCTTGGATCCACTCCTTTTCCTATAACACTTAACTGAAATTCAAGTTCTCCGTGTTGCTAGATCTAACGATCAATCCTTAACTATCTTACTTGATATACAGTAATACTTAACGTAATTAATCACTTCTTCCTCTTTGTAATATTTCCTTTCCTTGACTTCCAAAGTATCACTCTCTCTCCTGTCTTGTCGGTTTCATTATCCGGTCCTTCCTCATCTCCTTGCTTTCTAGATAGTCTAGGACTCAGGTTTTGGAACTGTAATCTTTTGTATTTACTCTTATCATTTAATGATCTTGTCTAGTAACCTGGCTTAAATAGCATACATCTGCTGATGTCTCCCAAATCTGTGTGTCAAGACTGGTCCTCTCCTATGAATTCCACGCCCCCCAACTGCACTGTACCAGCATCTCTGTTTGGAAGTAGGCATTTCAACTTTAACTTGCCCCAGGCCAAAAGTATGATCTTCCCCCCTCAACATGCTCCGCCCATGGTCTTCTCCGTCTTGGTTAGTGACAGTTGCATGCATCCAGTGGCTTAGGGAAGATTTGTCAGGAACTCTTTTAGCACTAAGTCTGTAGCTTCTGATACAAAATATATTCAGAATCCTCCATTATCACAGTCTTCACCATAAGCTCTCTGCCCAAGGAACCATTTTCTCATAACTTGTATCCCTTTTTCTATCTTTGCAAAACACGAATTGATTCTCAACATGCAACCAGAGTGGTCCCATTATAACTTAAGTCTGATCTTGTCACTTCTCTGCTCCAAACTCTCTAATGGCTTCTGTCAAATTCGAAGTAAAATCAAAGGGGTGGGGAACCTGTGGCCGTGGGGGCCACATGTGGCCTTCTGGATCCTTGAGTGCAGCCTTTTGACTGAATACAAATTTTGCAGAACAAATCCTTTTAATAAAGGGATTTTTTTCTGTGAAGTTTAGATTTGGTCAAGGGGCCACACTTGGGGATCTGGAGGACCACGTGCGGCCTTGAGACTATCTCAAATCTCATCTACTACCTTCCTCCAATCACTAATTCTGATCTGGCCTCACTTGCCTTCTTGCTGTTTTTTCAACATCTTAGACACACTCAGGACCCTTGGAGGAGCTGTTCCCCCCTTAGAGCGCTGTCTAATCTCTCTAGCTATTTTCTGTCTCTCCTCATTATGTTGCATTTGTGGAGAGATTTTTGCTTGTTCTGTTCCCACATTTAGAACGAATCTATATATTATGGCCACATATTAATTTTTGCAACTATTGGAAGATGGATCTGAAGTGTGAGCAATAAGACAATTTTGGATGTTTAATAATTAAAATAGCCATTATTAATTGAGGGTTTAGAACATGCCAGGCTCTAGATCAAGAGTTTAATCTTCACAACAATCCATTGAGGTAAAACTGTTCTTCTCAAATTTTATAGGCGAGTAAACCAAGAGGATAAATAATATTCCCAAAGTCAAACAACACGTTGGCAGAATATTTGAACCCAGCCATTTTGACTCCAGAGCTCCCACTCTTAGCCATAACACTAACATGTGACATAGATCTGTCTTTCTACCAGGAACAACTCGTGAATTCACCACCTGTCTGTGCCACATTCCATTCCTTGTAATGATAATAGATATTTTTGAACAAATGCAATTTATCTCCCCTGTGGATGACCTACTCTCTGAGTGAGACACCCTACTGCAATTATCTTTGAATATACATCACTGTCCCAAAGAAGGGTCTTGCCTATGGAGGGAGCTCATTTAATGCTGGATTAAGAAATACAAAGACAAATGTGTGACGGTTTGATAACTGATTGGAATTAAAATAGTAATTTTGCATTTTAGAGGTTTAATTCTAGAAAAGCAGGGAAGCTGTCCAATTGCCATCCTGTTCCTTTCAATTCATCGTGAGAATCCATTGCATGCTTGGAGTTAGAGGCAATACTTTCTCAGAACAATGCCAAGTTCCTCCTCTTCCAAATGTTGTTTAGTAGATGGTTTTCTGCATCACTTTAAAAAATAGCAGGTACTGGTATCAACAAAGCTATAATTATGCAGATTAAGAACTTCATAATTAATTAATTTATGGCAAAGCACTCTGCTAGGTCTGTTAGAAAGAAAAAGATGGTATTTACTTGTCTTTCAATTAACTTGAAAAAATTCCAATTGTCAATAATAAGATGGTTTTCTCTAAACACAAACTTTCTTTAAATATTACTAATCAGGAAAATAAAAATTTCTAAAATGTTTTTGAATTAAAAATATAGAACCATCATAGTTTTTAAAGGCAGGTTTCCCATTATGAGTTATACAATAGTTAAAGTTACTTTTTTTTTTTCTGTCTTGGGTACCTTTGAATTTATAGCCCTTAAAAACTCCTAAAAGGACACAACTAAAAATTTAATGGGCATTTCAGCTAAGTCTTTTTTTGAATTTTGTATTAGATTTCCCTTTAGCCTTGGGTAAAGCCATAAAAAAACCTGCCTGCTTAAAAATGTAATCATCACACAGGAACCTTCCTAAAGTCAGCATCAAATAGAATTAAATATATTTTATTAATGATACAATTCACAAAATTACCAGTCCTGCCACTCTCTGCCCTCTAGGGACACCTCCTCCTCCTGTTACATGTACACTAGCCACTGGTGTTTGTTCTGTGTAATTTAACCTTCTGATTGCCTTGAATGCTTAATGAACTAGGTTAAGTGAAATGCTGTTTAGAGGACTGTTGACTTCTGATGTGAAAGTGGACCAGAGAAATCCTCATGTTGAGACAGAGGCCAAGGAAGGCCCACTCCTGACTGAGGAATTAGAGTCAGAAAGGACCGGCAAGCTTTGTTTGTTTTCATTTCTAAAGTGACTCTCAGTAAATAAAGAGAATCTGTTTTCAAAGATCCAGTCAGACCAGGGAATCTGGGCCCCTTTCTAAGTGCAGTGGCCCTGTTTCTACTAAATGCCTTATTTACTCCTCAACATGTCATGTGAAGACTCACACTGAGATGTAACGGATCTTTCCCCTCCTACCTCAATTCATTGGTCTATCCTTGTCTTGAAACCAAAAAGGTTCTTTCTTAAACTCGTCTCAAAGAGTAAGGCCTAAGATTAGCTCCATCATGAACCAGGCAGCTCACTTTTACAAACACTCCCTGCAAGGTGCTGTGGCCTTTTAGAAAGAGAAATAGAGAAAAATGATGAAGGTTTATCTTTTGTTAGCCATACAACTTTATTGTAGTATTTTGTTCTGAGATTAAGTAAACAGCAAATACTTATTAAGCATTTATTAAATGTTAAAATTTGATTAGGTTTTGGGGTGAAACCTGCCCAAAAGGCCAAAATTTTTATAAGCGGTTCATAGCTTCATTAAGATCTGGTAAACAATGACATAGTAATTATAAAACACCACGTAAAAATTTAAAGTCCTGTTTGATTTTTTTGACCTTGAGTTTTGAGATGCAAAGATAAAACAACTTACGATAGCAATGGCAAAATATCTAACATGGGCTTTCCATTGGAATACAAGAAAAGTCAAAATGGCATGTTGATTGCTTTGAGAGTAAATTTCTACCAGCTAACTAGACTTAAATAATTTGATTTATTAAACTTGTTTAATCTCCAGTGAAATTAGGTCTTCATTTCAGAGGACATAAGCCAGTGAGAAGATAAGTTCTTATTTTTCAGGTATCTTAGGGGAGGGTGGGGAAAGCTGATCCTGTTTTAACAAATAAGACCTTTGTGTGTGTGTGTGTATGTAGGGGCTGCCAAGGGGCATATACAACAATGAAGCCACAGTTATGCACTAGAGTTTGTGAATTATCATTAATTCTATCCTGTTCAAAAGCTTCCCTGAAGACCAAACTCTGCACATGGCCAAACCATGCAAAATTGAGAAGGAGCTTTCAGCAAGTATCACATCTGCTATAAGATACACAATTCCCAAGAGCAGAACGCCCATACCATGAGATCATTCTATACTTGATACAAGAGTGGGAAATTAGGAAATAATTATCATTACTTTCAACTGTTCCTTTATTCTAATGTCCCCCAATAAGGTGCTTTTTTCCCCTTTAACTTATTTAAGTGTCTTGTGTTAAGAGTACTTAATTGGGCTGAATCATGTACTTGTGGTCTATCAGAATTAAATAGACTATTTGTAAATTACTCCAGCTGGCCCTAAAACCATTCTGAAACACTTCATTAGACAAGACAAAAATTAAATGGATGTTATAAGACAAAATACAACTAGAAAAAGAATGATCTTCTGTTCTGCAATATTATGACCTCTAACAGGATTTTTTTAAAAATTGCTTCATCTCCAGTACCTAAATATATGTGTTCAGTAAAACTTTGTTGACTAAATTAATTCATAGAAGGGAGAAAAATATGAAAAAATACAGAGAGGAGATTGTTTTAATATTTGCATTGATATTAATATTTGATTAATGTATCCAAAACCCCTGTGTATTTCTAAAAGTTAAGGAGGATACAGTTATCTGTACTTTGAAAGCATGTCTATTTTACTGTTATGCTCAGTCTTTGAAA
The DNA here is from genome assembly GCA_963574885.1 of Lepilemur ruficaudatus. Classification (NCBI taxonomy): domain Eukaryota; kingdom Metazoa; phylum Chordata; class Mammalia; order Primates; family Lepilemuridae; genus Lepilemur; species Lepilemur ruficaudatus. The sequence continues at coordinate 86,186 of CAUYRT010037051.1, read as the reverse complement.
ACAATGAGATACAAAGTCATATGCAATCAGACTTATGGTTCATATTTGCTGAATTTATTATCTTAATCCATTTCTCTTCATTGATACAAAAAGGTCCAGTTTCAAAGTCGAGTGAAAGAGGGCTGCAGGTCATCATTAGTTATGATATGAGGATGAGATGATTTCTGAAGAGATGAAGAAAAATTTAGTGATAGAATAAAAATCCCTACTTTTCAGAGGGGAATAACTGAATTCAGAATCTCTACAATGTATTATTAACAAAACCAAGTATGCAATAAAAATTTAGACATATTAAGAAACTGATGCATTTGAACCACAGTCAAAGAAAAAATAATCAATAGAAAATTACTTTGAGGTGACCTAGATATTGAAAATAGCTTACAAGTATTTTAAAGCAGCAGATAGAGAGAAACTGCAAGATAGAGCTTCTAATTCCAGTTTCAGAAATAGTGGAATAGTTTATAACAATTATGAAATTACACATAACTATACATAGACATGCATATATATGTATATCTGCACACACACACATAGGCATGCATGCTCACACCATGACACACAGTTATTTGATCACGCTGGAGAATGACCAAAAGCCAGCAGAACTGGAGGAGATTCAATCCTTGAAAGAAGAGGAACAGAGTGGGTGATAGTTACTTTCATATTATTTCTAACCTGAGGTACTGCTCATTCTGCAGTAGGGTTAGTGTAGGACAACTAGAAACCAAGCTGAAAGCTGCAATATTATTGTCGTGAGATGTGAGAGAACTGAGTTTAAAGCTGTCAAAGCAACTGAAAATTGGGGTTGAAGATTCTGGAAAATATGGATCTACAGAGAGACAAGTCCCCAAATTTGTATCTAAACTCTCCTCAAATATTTGCTTGACCCACCAACTCTGAGTGAATGTGTGAGGCTCCAAATAGCCCAGCAATGAGCAATAGCTGGAAGGCTAAAGAGAGAGTTGAGCTGATGCCCTCTCCATGAGAGAGAGAGTTTGAAATTTAAATCCTGCCAAGTCAGAGTGTCATGTTAAAGACCTTTTGGCTTTATGGAAACCCAGCAGGTCTTTCCTTAAGCGTAAACACTACATCCCAAGGATAAGAATATACCTAAGATAAAAGACAAAGCTGAAGTGAATCTCTTACCTAAAGTATAAAGCAAGATGGCAAAGATGAGTGATCAATCAGGAATTTTGCTGGCTACTAGACTAAAAATCACTACTTTCAAAGGGGAATAACTGAATTCAGATTCTCTACGATGTATTATTAACAAAGTCAAGTATGCAATAGAAAATTTAGGCATGTTAAGAAACTGGTGTATTTGAACCATAGTCAAGAGAAAAAACAATCAATAGAAAATCACCTTGAGGTGACCTAGATATTGGAATTAGCATACAAGTTATTTTAAAGCAGCTGTTATAACTGTATTAAAGTATTAAATAAATATGTGCTTGTAATAAATGAGTGGGTAGAAAAATATCCACAGAAAAATAAATACTGTAAACAAGAACCAAATGGATATCTTACAACTAAAAAATGCAATGTCTGAAATAAAGAATATTTCATTGAATGAACTAATAAAAAGACTGGAGATGAGGGAAGAAATATCAGAGGAAATTGAAAAATGATTAATATAAATATCTAATGTGAAGATGAGGAAGAAAAAAATAAAAAAGAGCGAAGATAGAATCATACTGGGCAATACTGAATGATCTACAAAAATATATTTTAAAAATGTAATAATTTTGAAATTAATTAAAATATAACTCTAAAAGGAGATAAGAGATTATGCAGAAAAGATATTTGAAAAAATGATGACTAAAAAAATCCTTAAGTACAGGAAAGACATAATTTTATAGATTTAGGAAGCACAATGAGCTCCACACAGAATAAATACAAAGGCAATCACACCTAAATACAGCATAGTAAAACTGCTGAGGATCAAAGAAAAAGAAAAAATTTTGAAAGCAGTCAGAGAAAAATGGCACCTTAGGTGATATGAATGATACCGACATCTCATCGGAAAGAATGGAATCCAGAAGCTAGTAGAACATGATCTTTAAAGTGCTGAAAGAAGAAAATCCAAATCTGTCAACTCTGGACTCTACATCTTGAAAGTATATGTCAAGAATATAGATTAAGAAAGACATTTTAAGATGAGGAGAAATGAAGAGGCTTGTTTCTAAACTGACCTATACTAAAAGAAAAGTAAAAGCAATTTTTTCAACTGAGGGAAGTAATTCTAGATGGGAACTTGGATTTTCAGAAAAAAATGAAGCATATGGCAATGATAAATATGTGTGTAAATAACAGCTTCGTTTTTCTCTCAATTATTTTTTTATATAAGATTTTATAAGATTTTTTCCCTCTACATTATTTTTATATAATTTAAATGACTACTTAAAACTAATTTGTAAGTTTTATTTAGGGGTTTATAATATATGTAGAGATAATTGATATGAAAATTATAAAGAACAGGAGTACAATTGCAAGATTTTTTTATTTTATATGAAGTTGTACAATTGTAACTCCAAGTAGTCTGAAAAGCTAATGATTTGGATTGTAATCTCTAAATCATCATTACTAAAATATAGTAGAAAAAAGGATAGATTGATTAAAAGTCATTAGATAAGTATAATTCTAAAATATATTGAATTAACCAGAAAAGACAGGAAACAGGAAAAGAGAAATAAAAAATGGAAAAAACAGATAACAAATAGAAAATTATAGACATATCTCAATAATACCAATAATTATGCTTTATGCAGATGGACTAAAGATTCCAGTTACAGGAAGATGCTGTCAAAGTTGAAAAATAATCATGACTTACTTCTAATCTTCAAGCAACACACAATAATCTTAAATTTGAGGAAAACAAGAGGTTGAGAAAAAGAATGGAAGATACATGCAATGTTAGCAATAAACGTAAGAAAGTTGGAGTGGCTATATTAACATCAGATAAGGTAGATGTAATACAAAGAGTATTATAAGAGATGCAAAGGACATTTAGTAATCATGACCATATCAATTCTTCAGGAAGATATATCAATCATAAATATGTAGGTGGCTAATAACAGAGCTTCAAAATACCTTCTGTGAATATTGATTAAACTAAAAGGAGAAATAGAAAAATCTATATATGTAGCTGGAAATTTTAATGCCATTGCTCAGTAACTGATAGAACCGGACAGAGAATCAGTAAGGCCATAAGCGCTCTGGACAACACCATGTACCTCTTTGAACGAATTATTATTTATAAAACATTATACCCAATACATGTTCTATTCAAGTGTACTTAGAATTCTTACCAAAATAAACCATATTGTGGACTATAAAAAAAGTTTCAATATGCCTCAATATGCTAAAAGTTTTAAATGTCTCAATATGCTAAAAGATTGAAATTTTATAGACCATGTCCTCTGATCACATTGGCATTAAATTACAAATTAGTAACAAGAAGATATCCATAAGTCCCTAGTGGACTGAAGAATAAATCACAAGCGATATTTAAAATTAAATTTACTAAATTATAATGAAAAGATAAAAATCAAAATGAATGGAATGAAACTTAGAGGAAAGTTTATAGCATTACAAGTTTATATTTGAAACAGAAAAGGCCTAATATCAATGATCTATAGGTACTTAAAGTGTACTTAAAAATGTACTTAAAATTTCTGGATGCTTAAAGTGCATCTAGAAAAAGAGCAAAGTAGACACAAAGTAATTAGAAACAAGGAAGTAATAAAGATTAGAGCAAATAGCCATGAAATAGAAAACAAAAAATAGAGAAAATCACAATGCCAAAAGTTATGTTTTTGCAAGTATTAACAGAATTGGTATATCTCTAGCTAGATGTGTGTGTGTGTCAGTGTGTGTGTGTGTGACAGAGTGAGACAGAGAGAGAGAGAGAGAGAGAGAGAGAGAGAGAAACATGGAGAAAGAGAATACACAAATTACCAATATTGAATCTGCTTGAAGTATGTTATATCAGAATAGATGTACAGATATTAAAAGGTACTAAGGAAACATTATGAACAATTACCTGCCACTACATTTGACAACTCAGACAAAATGGGTAAATTCCTTGACATTTGAAACTTATAAAAACTAACAAACCATTAACTCAAATCTTAAGACTCATATATCCATTAAAATAATTCAATTAGTTATCAAAAATATTTCCACAAAGGAAATTCTATGTCTAGATTGCTTCAGTGATGGATTTTACCAAACGTTTAAGAAAGTAATACTACCTTACACAAATACTTTGAGAAAATAGAGTAGGAAACTCTTAATAAGTTGTATTATTAGGTCATCAAAATACTAACATCAAAGCCTAACAAAGATATTCCCTAAACAAATACATTACACAAATATCCCTCATGAACATAGACACAAAATTTTTTTTAAAAATTGCAAATTTTATCCAGCAATATATATATATTCTACCTATATATATGATGATAATACATTATGGGTAAGTGGGGCTTATTTCAGAAAAGCAAAGTTGGTTTAACATTCAAAAAATAATCAATATGATTTGGCATATTAACGGAATAAAGAAAAATCATATAGTCATCTTATTAGATGCAGAGTAGCAGTTGGCACAACCCAACAGTTATTCCAGTAAAAACTCTCGGCAACACTAGGAGTAGAAGGAAGCCCTCATGCTGGTTTTGCAGCCAATGGCCTAAGGCAAGCTAGGGGGAAAAGGGCATATTTATTAAAAAGGAAGAAATAACTTTTCTTTATTCTCAGATGACATGATCATCTACATAGAAAATCCCAAAGAGATATGCATCAATATTATGAAAAGAACTGCTATATTGTCATAAGAAGAGTTTGCAAATAGGTGAAACCAGAATTGGAAGAGCAGAGGAAAGGTGATAAATAAGAAGGACTATGTAGAACTTAAAAGGTAAACTTGCCAGCTTCGAAATTTCACTTAATTTTAGACCTAGATTTTGTTGTGCGTGTTTTTTTCTTTTTTCCTTATTTCTTCCAGTCCTTTCTAACCTAAGGGAAACTTGGAATCTTTCTATATTTCCTTTGAAATTATAAATCTCACAAAAGCAGAAGTTATACCTATTTTATTCACCTTTATAGCATCCAGTCGCAGACAGAATAACTGCATGGTGGATGCTTAACTCATTTCTTCATTCCTTCATTCATTTATTTCTCAAATATTTAACGAGTGCTCACCACGTGTCAGGCGTTTTAGGTGTCAGAGGTGTAGCAGAGAGCAAAACAAAGCCCCAGCTTTCAAAAAAAGTCAAATGAAAGACCGAGGGAAAAAGAAAACACCAGCTAATTATGATGTAATAAACATGTATGCTTTTATTTTTTTTTATACATGTGATTTCACCAGGGTCTCAAAACGATGCAGTACAGGCAGGGAGAAGTCATCCCTCTGTTTTATACGTAAGGAAACTGAAGAACTGAGAGGCAGTGCGTTGCGGAGAGTCCCACAGTGATGCAGCAAAGTCACGCATCTAGGTCAGCAGAGAGGACATCTCCCTTCTGTTCTCCTTCCTTTAAAACAGGCTAGCGGAAGGGTGAAAATAGACAAGCCCCACGACTTAGGATTTATGACGGCTGCCACCCTCTCTTTTCAAGCATAGGAACAAAGGGCGCTGTGAACACTCGCTCGTTGTCCCGCAGCAGCCTTGCTGAAAGGACAAACAAGCGTGGCTGCTTTGACAGTCGCTCTCTCTCGTGGCCTACAGGAGATCGGACGTCCATCACGCGATGTTATTTATTTATCATATCTCAGACATTGCCCTCAATAGCACAAATGTGGAAAGGCAGAGTCCCCTTCCCCGGGAAGGCCCACCTCGATGAGGCTGTAATTAAACACCGCCTGGACAGCCGACACTTGTGCCTCCCTGAAAAGCTGCAAAAGGGCAAAGATACAACAACAAAGGGTTCTTCTTACAAAGTCAAGCCAGACGCTGTCAATACGTGAGGAGTTGTGTGCAAACGAGAGGGGAAGGCCGCGGCGGGGCGGACCGCGGGCTTGTGTGTGTCGGAGATGCGGAGATTCCGTCAGAGACAGCGCGTCCGCTACGAGGTTGTCCCTTCACAGCGGCGCTGCCAGCGCAGCCCGTTGGGACGGTCGGCACTGGGGGAGGATGTGCAGTTTTAGATACACGTAACCTGGAGTTAGAAGTAAAATTCTTAAAGAAGTTTCTGATGACCCGCCTGAAAAAAATGACAAAGAGGATAAAGTGAGCAAAAGATACATCACTTAACTTGAAAAACCAGAGTAAACGACATGGAAACCCGGAAAAGGGCGTAACCATTTCTTTTCACCGCGCGTGGAAGAGGAAGAACAGGGCCCAGGTGGAAGCCAAGGAATCTTAGGGCAGACCCCGAATTGCTAAAGATTAAATTTTTAGTTTGGTTAAACAGCAGCAGCTCAGCGGGCTGAAAGCATCGCTGTCTCCCAAAGAATGCTTCGATTATTAACAATGAGGGCTTGAACAGATACAGCCAGAATTATTGGATGTCCAGAGGGTGCACAGTAAATGGCAGGGCCCGGGAAGGGTCTCCTGACGCCTTAGAGTCCACTTCCATTTTTTCAGCTCCCCGGGAGGCAAAACTTCCCTTTTTGACTGCTGCTCACTGAGAGGTATTATCCTCGTTGGTTTCATTTCCACAAACCTAGATGCTGGAGAGTGGTGCTGAGTTAGTTTACAAGCACAGCTTTTTGTCCTTCTTCCTACCAAGAGAAGTTTCCAGAAGAATACTGGTAGTCTTCTAAAAAAGTGAAGGAGCTCAGGAAATTTCACTCCAAAATACGACTCTTTGGTATAAAGACTATTTTGAATTAAAGGCCCTTTGAGAATAACAGGCATTGGAAGGGGCTTTCCCTCTATATTCATAAAAATCAGACCCATCAAAAAGCATAAATGACTTCCCTTCCCCTCTCTGTTATCTCAATATATAACAGGAAAGAAGATCAAGAATGCAACCAGCCCACTGAACCAACCCATTTTTGGAAGATAATACCTGTCTCTCAGGTTGACTTACTTTCCAAAGAGCATCATTTACAAGTTGATCTGCTCCCCCCATCCATTCATTCTCCCAAGGATCTATTCATGCTCCCTAGAAATCATTCAGTGCCCCTCAACAGAATTACCTACATTCCTCATCTCCTCCTCCCCTGTAAAATGAGGGCATGTAAACTTCTGGACCCCACTGGGATATTGGGTAACCATTCTGTGATTCTGTCCATGCACAGGGTAAATAAATGTGTAATCTCTTTCTCTTATTAATCAGCCTTGTTGTGAGTTGATCATTCAGCGAAACTTCTGGGGGCAAAGGAGAAGTTTTCCCTTTTTTCCCCACAAACGCATGCTTTCTCCAGTTGTATTTTTTTTATTTTTATGAGAACTAAACTCTGATTTTTTTCTTTTGCCCAAGTTCCTTTCTAAGGGGGCCTGGTGAGTCATACCTACAAATGATAAAATCTCACTAAACAGGTTTTGTTAATCCAATAAATGTGATTTACTTCCCAGCCTGATTCTGGTATTGCATGAAATGAAAGGAAGACTCTCTTCTTAACTCTTTTCCTCTTACTCCTGGTCTTTTAGACAAAGCCTAACTCTTTCAGCTCAATAGTCAACTAAAGGATCCCTAAACCCACCTATGACTCATAAGCTTCCATTTTGAGATGTCCCACCTTTTTGAGCCAAGCCAATGTATGCCTTCCATGTACTGATTTATGACTTTACCTGTAATTCCTGTCTCCCTGAAATGTATAAAACCAAACTGCGACCCAGCCACAGCGAGTCCACTTGCTCGAGGCTTCTTGGGCGTGGCTCCAAGTCATGGTCCTCAAAATTGCCTCAGAATAAACCTCTTTAAATTATTTTACAGAGTTTGGCTTCTTTTCTGTTGACATTTCTAAGTCTCCATAAATGCCTTGTCTGAAATTTTAAGTATTTTTAGCACTCTTTTAGACAAAGACAAGAAAAAATACCAAAGTTCATAAAAGGTTTCAATAAAGTAACATAAATGAAAAAGGAATCACAGCCGGCCCTATGCATCTGTGGGTTCTGCATCCTCGGAGTCAACCAACCATGGATTGAAAATATTTGAAAAACAGAAAGAAATAAAAAAGAGTACAGCAATAAAAATAATACAAATAAAAAACCAATGCAGTATAACAACTATTTACATAGCGTTTGCATTCCATTAGGTATTGTAAGTAATCTGGAAATAATTTAAAGTATACAGACGATATGTGTAGGTTGCAAATACTATGTCATTTTTATGTAAGGGACTTGAGCATCCCTGGATTTTGGTATCTGCTAGAGGTTCTGGAACAAATTCCCCTTGGATACCAAGAAACAACTGTATTTGAACGTGTTACCTTCCCCATAGCACTGCCCTTCGGCATCTTCCACATAATTTGCAGGGTAGAGGACCACAGAGGAGAAGATAAAAATCAAACTAAATATAAAAGTGCCCTTTAGTTACCCAGTTTAGGCAAGAAGTGCTCCTTGGAGAAATACTAGCCTTAATGATGTCCAGAATTTTAATTCAGGGATGGAAGTAAAACCAGCCACTCAAGAGCCACACACAACAGGAGGCATAGCTGGCAGCTATACCTATGCCCTGATTTCAGAGCACTTGAAAATCTCTTTGTGTTCCCAAATGCTTCTCCAATCTCTTCTGTTGCCTTAAATTCCACTATTAGAACTTTTGCTCTTTGGCTTAGGGATTTAGCCATTGTGATGGAGTTTCTGTGGAATGTCATGTTCCCCCCCTCCCCAGGGTCACAGCGTGAGTCCTTATATAAGAACATAAATTACTGGGTCACATCCATTCCTAACCGCTCATTTGCCTAAGGGGTGAAAGTGTAGGAGGGCATAACATCGGAGTTCATAGTTATTAAAATGTTTATAAAAAATAGCAAATTGAAAATGCATGATAAAAATACATTATTATTCATAAAATATGAATCTACAGTTCCAGTTCCCAACAACAAAAGTGAAAAAGGGGACCACAGAAGAGGAAACAGGAAAAGCTAGATAAACACCATGACCAGCTTTGCTATTGATAATTAGAGAAAAAAATAAGTTCAACATGTTTTATATAAACTTAAAAATTTATAGAATTAAAAAGCAAATATACATATATTCCTGTTTAGAGAGATAGAAAAAGTAAAGGAAAATGGTACCTTTAGAAGTGAAAAGTGATTAAAAAAAATGTAGACCTTCAGAAAGTATAATTGAATGGTCCTCATCTTCTGTTCCTGGGCCCACTTCACATTGTTTAAACTTTAATATTTTTTATGGGGATACCTAAACTAGGCCTAGACTTTATCTCAAGAATGAGACAAATTCCCTTAAAAACTGTGCTCCCATATCTCCTCAACTTCCACATTATTTAACATTAATCACACATGTAATCATTTGTTTAACTGCCCTCCTAGGAGGGCAGGGAATAATTCTATCCTGCTCACAGATGTATCATTTGCAATAGACATCTTATCAAGGCATGATAAATGAAAGAATAAATGGATGCATGCTTGATTATGAAACCAAATGAGCCTGCAAGGTTTTGGAACAAATATATCAATGCATTCATTACATGGAATATATAAGAGTCTATTAAAAGTCATGTTTTTAGTGAACATTTAGCCAAACAAATGGTGGCATAGACAATGCTTATGATGAAATGTTAAAGGAAAATGCAATCCAATAATCCAAGTTTGTGCTAATCATATACATGGAGAGAGAGGGTGAGGGGAGTGAATGACAAAGAGACAGGGAGAGAGAAAGAGAAAAAGAGGGGTGGGAGAGAGAGGGAGACATTAGGAAGAATTCTAGTTAACATTGTTTCTTGGAAGCTAAAATGTGAGTGTTATTTTTATATAAATTTCTCTGCTCTTTTTTACAAAGAGTTTCTTTTAGTATACTGAAAGTGTTTTGTTTTATTTGTTTTAGAGGTTATCTTTTTATTTTTACCATTTATAGAACACTTAAACCCCCTTTTTTTCTTTTATTATAGTCATGCATGGTTTAACATGTCACTAGGCAACTTTGTCGTTGTGCTACCCTCATAGAGTGTACTTACACAAACTTAGATGGTGTAATCTACTACACACAAAGGTTATACAGTATAGCCTTCTGTTCCTAGGCTACAAACCTTTGTAGCATGTTACTGAAACTGCCCTTTATGAAATTAACAAAGGGCCACAAGGTGGGAACTGTGGTAGGAGAAATATATATATATATATATACACACACACACACATATATATATATACATATATATATAAAACCAGCCATTGTTCCCTAGCTTGCTTTCCTATAATTGCTCACTACTCAGGAGTCACATAGCTACTGATCATAAAGATTCTTAGCTTTCTTCATTGCTCCCATAGATAACATCAACCTTGTGAAACCTAAGGCTAGTTTTCGAGATATCTTCCAGGCCTGTATTTTGGTGGGATGGCTGACCCACACAGACCAGTGGCCCATACCGAGGAAATGATTTACCTGGTCTTTTGACCCCCATCCACTAACTGATTCAGCAAAGAAGACAATTTCTACACCCCTATGGCTCCACCCCTAACCCAGCCACTTAGCAGACCCAATTGCCTAATCTTTTGCCCACTAAACTATTTCTCCTAAATTCTCAGGGAAACAGATTTGAGAACTGCCTCCTGTCTCCTTGCATGGTACCTGTGATATTAAACTCTTTCTCTGTTGTAACCTCTGTTGTCTCAGTGTATTGGCTTCCTCTTGAGCAGCTGGCAATGAACCTGGTAAGCCTGTAACATTACTGTACTGAACATTGTAGGCAAGTGTAACACAATGGTATTTTTGTGTACCTAAACATATCCAACCATACAAAGTGTAGAGTAGAAATACCGTGTTATAATCTTATGGGACCACTGAGATACGTGCAGCTGGTCAATGAATAAAATACCATTATGTGGTGCATGACTCTATTTAGTTTGTCAGTTTAAAATGATTAGCTCTTGATTTCTACTCCAACAATCAAAGAAGTTATTTTTCCCATTTTCATTCCTTTTTTCCATTTTTAAACTTAAATTCTTTATACTTTGTGAAATCATACTTACCTGCTATCCTTTCATTCTTTCCAACATCCTTGTTTTCATGTAACATCTATAATTAAGCATATTAAATGTTCACTATCAATCTTTTCACCTAAAATTTCACATTATCTTTCGGTTGGATAAAGATCATTCTCTAGTAGTTTTCTCTAGAAAGACTCATGTGAACAGCCTGAGTCCTTTGAGATGTAAAATCATTTTCCGCAGTGTGGGGGTGAGGGGAAACTTTCCCTTTGCTGAAAGATCAACTCATAATAAGGCAGATTAATAAGAGAAAGAGGTTTATTTACTGTGTGCAGGGGGAGAATCATAGAGTGATTACCCAATATCCCAATGGGATCCAGAAATTCATATATCCTCCTTTTAGAGGGGAGGGGGAGGGGAGGAATACAGGTAATTCTGTTGAGGAGCAATAAATGGTTACTAGGAGGGTGAATAGATCTTTGGGAGAATGAATGGATGGGGGAAACAGATTGACTTGTCAATGATTCTCTTTGCAAATTAAATTAACCTGAGAGACCGGTATTATATTTAAAATGATTTGGGCCAGGTCTGGTTGCATTTTTTGATCTTCTTTCCTTTAATGTATTGAGACAACAGGGAAGGGGAAGGGAAACTGATTGTTATTTTTAATGGATCTGTTTTTTTAATGAAGAAGAGGCAAAGCCCCTTTCAAGGCCTGTTGATCTCTAAGGGCCTTTAATTCAAAATACTCTTCATACTAAGGAGTCATATTTTAGGGTAAAATTTCCCGAGCTCCTTCAGTGGCCTTGACATTTGAACAGAAGCTTAGTTGTGTTAGACATCCTTGGATCACTCTTTCCATGAGTTTCTTAAAAATGTTGCCTTGCTTTGTGTATTGATTTTGAGAGGTCTGATCCCAATATTATTTTCTTACTTTGGTCTTTTGGTATGTAAATCCTGAGAATTTTTTTCTTTATCTTTAAATTATCATAGCTTTACTAGGGTATGTCATGAAGTTCAGAACATTCTGAGTTAATTATTCCAGGGACCCAGTGAACTCTTTTAATATGTAGATGCAAGTCATTTACTTAAAGAAAATTGTCCTTGGTTACAGTTTTTTTTGTTCTTAACTCAATTTTTCTGAGGAGTAATTTACATACATTAAGATTCAACCATTTAAAATGCAGAGTTTGTTAACTTTTGATAAATGTGTATGCTTGTGTAACCCATGTAACCACCTCCACCGTCAAGAAGTTCCTTTCCACTTCCTTTGAGTCAATATCTTTCCCCACAACCACCCCACTACCCCATTCCCTAGCCCCAAGCAATCGATGACTTGATTTCTATTACTATGGATTAGATTTGACTTTTCTGGACTTTCATATAAATTAAATCATACAATATGAACTATTTTGTGTCTAGCTTATGTTTTGTCCTGCTTCTTTTACTCAGCATGGTTTAGGAATTTGTCCATACTTTTGTATGTGTCAGTAGTTTAATCCTTTTTGTTGACAAGTAGTATTCCATTCCATTCTATGTATATATCACAATTTAAGAATTTACCCATTGATAGGCATTTGTGTAGTTTCACATTTTAGCTATTAGGAATAAACCTTCTATGAACATTTGTGAACAAGTCTTTATGTGAACATATGTTTTTGGGTTTTTTGGACAAATAAGAGTAGAATTGCTGGATCATGTAGTAAGTGTACATTTAATTTCATGAGACTCTGCCAAACTATTTTGCAAAGTTTTTGAACCATTTTATATCACCAGCAAGAGTGTATGAGTGTTCTATGTGCTCCACCTCCTCACCAACACTTGGCATTTACAGATTTTTGTTTGTTTTTTATTTTAGCCATTATATTTGATGTATAGTGGTACGTAATTGTAATTTTAACTTGATTTCCTTGATGACTAATGATGCTGAACACCTTTTCAAGTGATTATTGGCTATTCATACAGCTTCTTGTACAAATTTTCTGTTCAAATCTGTTGCCAATTTTTTGGGGGGCTGTTTGTCTTCATATTATTGACCTGTAAATTTTTTTATATTTTCTGAATACAACTGCTTTATCAGATGTATTTATTGTGAATATTTTCCTCCCCATCTGTAACAACCTATTAATTTTACTAGGAGCATCTTTGGAAAAGCAGGCATTTTAAAATTTGACAAAATCTCCTTTATCTATTTTTTTGTATTATCCTTCTTGTTTTCTAGATTGTGTTTAAGGAATCTGAGTCTTAACTAACCCAAAGCTGCAAAGATTGTCTCATATGTTACCTTCTAAAATTCTTATAGTTTAAAATTTTTGCACTGTGTCTATGCATTATTTTGAATTAATTTTGTGTATGATGTGAAGTTAAGTTGGTCTACTTTTTACAGATGGATATCCACTTGTCTAAGCACTAATGATTGAAACCTTAATCCTTTTTCTCATGCAATTACCTTTGTGCCTTTATTAAAAATTAATTGCTCATAAATGTGTGGATCTACTTCAGGACTCTTTTCTGTTTCATTGTCTGTTAAATAAACATTTTTCCTTAAGCTAAATCTCACTCTATTATTCTTGCTTGAGTTTGTCTGAGAATCGAGTAGTTTAAGTCCACTAATTAGCTGTTTTTCTTTATCTAGTGAGTTTTAACATCCTGTTATTGGATTTTTCAGTTATCTAGTTTGCACTTTGTTAAAAGTTTTTATTTGTCTGTTGACATTCCTTATTTGTTTATTCACTTTTATCATTTTTTTCTAATTCTTTGAACATTTTTATTTTTATTCTTTGAACATATTTATAATAGAAGCTTTGAAGTCTTTGTTTGCTATCTCTAGCAGCAGCTTCCATTCAGACTGTTTTAATTGACTGCCCTTCTTTCTTGTGTATGGGTCACACTTCCTTTTTTATTTTTAGTTTTTTGCATGTCTCATAAATTTTCATTGGTAGGTGGACATTGTAGATAATATAATGCAGTAATTATGAATTCCGTTGTGTTCTTCTGAGAGTGTTGGCGTTTTATTCTAATGGTCAATTTTTCTGGACTCGAGCTAAAAAATCTGTCTCCCTCACATTATGAAAGAGTTGATATCTCAGTTTTGCTCTTAAGGTTGCCATTGAATGCTTTGAAGCCAGGTCTCTTTAGGGTCTTGTGTGTGTTTTCATCACAGGTGGTCAGATAAGGAATTAAGCGAATTCTAGCCTCTGCCTTCTCAGCTCAGTTGAGACCACAGGACTGTGCTGGGGACACCCCAGTATTAGGATAATCAAAAGCCTCCCATAGTTGGTTTTCCTTTTCTCATAGGTCACTGTGACCCAAAGTGGAATCCTCTGGGTTATAGCTTGCATACAGGTTCCGTTACATAGTTTCATAATCTTCTTCTTCAGGGACTTCAGTTACTTTTATGTTAGATCGCCTTTGCCTGCACTCCATTTTAATCCCTTTCTTTCTAACTCCTTTTGTCTTTCTTGCTTTTGTTTTTTTAAATTTGTTTGTTAATCTATCCCTATTACATTTTCACTTAAACCCATTCTTATCTTTCACCTTAATCTTCATGCATGTCTCTTTCTTTAATTTCTTTGCGTATTGCAGTCAATTCAATTCCTTTCCTGCTGTTTTATCTGTTTTTGTTCTTAAATTTTGAATTTATTATAGAAACATTATCTTTGAAGTGCATTTTTAAAGGATATTTTAATCAATTCAAGTGTTGTTTTATAGTTTTTTATGCTTTAAGGGTTTCTTGGAAGGGATTGTCATCAGATATACTGTTTATTATTTTCTGTTTTTATCTTATATAGTAACTTTATATGAAAATAGTCTAATTTTATTCTATCCATTTTATAAAGTGTTCTCATTTCAAAAGCACATTATTTTTCTGTTAGTTTAATGAAGCTACTTTTTTAATGGATAACTTTTATGTTGGTGTTGATGATGAGAGGAAAGCATTTATGTGTCTTCTTGTTTTCTTTCATTTCTTGAAAAACATTACTTTTTTTCTCTTAATTCCTTCTTTGTTTTCACTGCTACAGTTTAAAAAGATGTCTCAACTTTTCTACGTACCTTCTTTCCCAGAAATAATGTTTGTCCAAGACCGTCACCTCAGACACACAAACTTTTAAATCCTTTACCTATATCTAATTCATTCATTCATTCATTCTTTTTTCTTTTTCTTTTTCTATATTACAGAGAGTATCTCTCTCTGTCACCCAGACTGGAGTGCAGTGGTGTGATCACAGCTTACTGTAACCTCCAACTCCTGGGCTCAAGCATTTCTGCTGACTTAGCCTTCCATGTAGCTAGGACTACAGGTGCATACCACTATGCCTGGCTAATTTTTAAATTTTTTTGGTAGAGACAGGATCTTGCTACATTGCCCAGGCTGGTCTTGAACTCCTGGCCTCAAGCCATCCTCCTGCTTGGCCTCCCAAAGTGCTGGGAATATTGGCATGACCCACTATGCCTGGCCTGTGTTTTAAATATTTTTATAATACATATTTATAAATTTTATAATAAAAGTTTTATCAAGTAGTTTTTTTTCAAATTTCAGCAAGCTATTTATTAAGTTATCATTGTAACATTATGAGTAAGATAAATAAATGAATCCTAGCTGACAAAGGTAAGACAAAATTTGAAGCCTTTTAAATAACCACACATAAAAAATATAGAGCTTTAGAATCATGTCAACCATGAGAAAAGTTTAAAGTTGAGGATCAAAGAGTTTTTTTTTACTGGCTCTGCTTTATCTGATGTTTTAATCAATAACTTGGACAAAGGTTTAAAAAGCATTTGTTTCAGATTTTTAAATGAGAAAACTTGGAAAAGGTACCAACAGTTGTGATTACAGAAATAACATTCAAAAAGAGAATGTAAAAATGGATTAAAACCCACCAAACTAATTTAGCACAAGACATTTAGATAAAAGAAAAAAAAAATCAATGCATGAATTTAAAATGTGATGAACTTGGCTGTTAGAAATTCATGTGAAAAAAGATCTAATGCTTCTAGTTAACTGTGAACATAATAAAAGTCAACACTATGATATGTCTGCACAAAAAGGCTAATGCAGTGTTAGGTTTTGCTACCAGGCTACTGTGGGCTGAGCATATATGATGTCCATCTTGATATGGAGTCTGCTAGATACTCAAAGATTTTGAAGCCATGCTATTTAAAAAATAATTGTTGTGATTTGCTAAGTTTAGTTTAGTTTGATTTCTGAGAAGGAATAGATTAATTCAGTGGTGGCTCCAGAGGGTGGGTCTAGGACTAACAGGTAGAGATGATTAGGACAATTGATTTATGCTTAGTATAAGCAGACAGTGCTAAATATTATTTCAACTCAATCATGATGAGAACTTTACTATGATTCCATTACCTCCCATCACTGTAGATTATTAAGCAATGGCTGCTTATAGTTGTGTAGAGCATATACCTGCTTTATATGGGAGGTCACACGGAGATGACTTCTAAGATCTTTTCAACTTTAAAATTATTTACATCTATGATACTCCATTTACATAAAACAAGAAATAAAGTAAATGTGTTTGCAAGTCTATATATAACTATAAAAATAAAATTGGTAAGGAATCGCTAGCCTCCTCTTTCTTCTCCAATTGCATAGGCAGGTATGATCAGATTTATTAGACATCGAGAAAGTCACACAGAAAATCAATGGGAGAACATGTTTCAGTTCAGCTTCAACCAGAAGTTGCTACACATGCAGGGGCCATATTGGGATAAAACATCAGGCGTCCTTCCAGAAGAACATATATCAGAACTCTTAGGTAAGACTATGTGTGACAGTGTAGATCTGGTTAAAGGAGAGATGCCATGTGTGGATATCATAAATTACCTGTAGGAGAGATTTTTCAGAATGTTTCTTTGAAGCAAAAAAAGCCTCCTGAAATTTTGTAAATTACCAACAGAGATAACTAAATTTATACAAATAAAGTTGTGAAGGGCTTATTGCTTAGTCTGATCTTTTAGTAAGTAGAGAGAAATTGAAAATGTTAGGCAATTGCCTCTCAAAAAACTGAAGAAACTGAAGCATCTGAGATTTACCCTACTTGCAAGGTAATAAATTACCCTGCCACAGATTCATGGATGCTGCCAAAAACATGGCTGGGTTAGAGACAAAGGGCAGTTAATTACTCAAGCACTAGCTGTAGCCAGAGAACCAGTCTTTTCTGGCACCGGAACCCCAATCCTCAATTCTCACACGGTGGTATAAAGAGGGCCAGGTGACACTTGTACTTGTGTTGGGATGTATTACAGGAGAGAAACCCTGAACTTGGAAAACCTGAATCCTTTATACTGGGGAATAAGTAAACCTACCCTTTTCTCTGGAGGAAGGTACTATTTCTATCTTCCAAGGATGTTTGCTTGAAAATACAGCCTAAGTGCCTCTGTTGCAAAACATGCAGAAACATGAGTGATCTATGGATCTATGGAGAATTGTCCCCTGACATTGGAATTTCAAAGCTGTTATAATAAAGCCACTATTCCATTTCAAATCAAAGATGATAAAGAGTGACCCAGGATGACAAAGGAAGGAAAAAAAAAAAAAAGACCCTGACCAAACAAAGATAAATCCTTAGACTCATTTGATAAGGATTGTTACTAATTTCTAGAACAAAGGAATTAGGCATTACACCCAGAATCGTGTTAGATATTATTCTACCTCAAATTTCACTCCTATCTCCTCCTCATTTCCATACACATGTGCTCTAATAGAGCCATCCTATTGTGGATATTGAGGTATTTTTAATTAATCCTTTGGTCTTCTTTCAATTCTGAAGTTCAGATGTTCCTCATGTATTGCTGTGGATCACTAGCTCAACCAGTTGGGCCTCAGGTGACAATTGTCAACAAGATTCTCGTGCCAAGAATGGGCAGAATTGGTAAGAATACTGTGATTTTTAAACTTTTTGAGAGGATCCCTTTAAAAGTGATATACATACAGATATAAGTATATCAACATATCTATAGATAAATAGATAGATTGATAGATATATGAACAGATAGATGATTCTGGGTCCCATCTCACAGAATCCTGTTTGAGTGGTTGTAGAGTAGGTCCTATAAACCTGCTTTTGGAATAAGTAATGTAGGTGATTTTCACACAGCTATACTGGAACAACAATTTGAGAACAGGTGTGATAGGCAGCATCACCTTATCAAATCTTAGTGGGCTGCATATTTCAAAAAGCTCATTGAAATGGTTAGGTTCTACGTGAATGAAAAGACATGGATGTATTATTACTGGGAAATACTTTTTCAGTATTACTGGGCTGAGTGCATTACTGTGTGTGTATTACACTGAGAACACTGGAAGTGGAATAACAGAGAAGGATAAGTGGGAAGAGGATGCAGAAGGCTTCAGACTTGGAAGAGATAATTGAGTCCTTGTTTGATATCAATAGAGAGACTCTGTGGTCACGTTCATCGTAACTAGTGTAGAGTTATTGACATAATGGAAGTCATTGTGACATAGGTAACGTTTCCATTTCATATCTGAAATTGCCATTGGGGATTCGGAAGAATTTTGACTACTTCTTTTTTCCAAGCCTTACTTTGTACAAATCACTGACCAGTTTGTACAAATTGCAATCAAGCTTGTGGTATGAGTCAGTCCTTCATTTTGTACCCAGGGATCGGACTAAAGTGTTGACTTTCTACCTGAAGAACTCAGAGTTCTTCTGCTGGAGAGCTCTAGTGATACAAATGATGCCTTTTTAAAAAAAATCAACATTTCAATACAAGGTGTCATGGCTCCAGGTCTAGAGCTCTAATAGTTAGCAAAAGTAGCAACAGCAATACATTTTAGGCAGGAAGATAAGAGTCTCTTGAACCCTTCTTAAGATTCTCCCTTTCACGCCCAGTTGAAGATGATAATCACGTGGATTTCTGCACAAGCAGTGCTGAAGTCTTCACTGTGGTTTGCAGCGGCTGTATAGTAAGAAATCGAATTGAAAAAGGTACGTGAAATGTATTGCAGTTTTTCCTTCTTGATACTTTATATTTGAATGTAAATTAATTAGGAAAATGGGTTTCTGATTTTACCCAAACAGGACCAATTATGCTGAATGCACAGAAGTTATTATTTTATGTATATTTTCTTTCTTCCCCAACATTTTATTATTAAAAAAGTTTTAGTAAATGGTGTGCACGGGTAATCACATCTACTTGGGAGATTGAAACAGAGGATGGTTTGAACCCAGGATTTTGAGACAAGCTTGTGCAACATAGTGAGACCTTGTCTCAAAAGAATTTCAACTGTAGAAAAATGTGTAATAGAAGTGTTCACTAAATACCCATATAGCTAGCACATAGGGTCCGTAATTAACTTCACTATATTTGTTTTTTGACATAACTATTCATCTATCTGTCCCATTGTTTATCCACAAATCCATCTAAATTAATGAGTGCATTTTAAAGTAGGTTGTATACTGTAAACAAATATTAAACCATATTTAATCATATGCATGCTGAAACATTTAGGCACCTTGAAATACTAGAGCATGCATGTCGTTAACTAGTATTCAATATTTATTTATAGTTTTTCAAACAAAATTTTTATGTAATGAAATGCACACATTTTTAGCATAACATTTAATGGGTGTGACAACTGCATAGAACTCTGAAAACCAAATCCCTTTCAAGATACGGAACATTTCCATAACCTTGGAAAGTTTCTTCATGCCTCTTCCTCATCTATACCTACACACCTGTGTTCAGATGCAACCACTGATCTGATTTTTATTCTGCTATAGATTGTGCTTCTGTTCTAGATATATAAATGGAATCATATCTTATGTGCTTTCTTATGAAAGACTTCTTTCTTTCAGCTTAATATTTTGGAGATTCCTGTGTTGGTGTACACCAGTAGTTTGTTCTTTTCTATGGATAATAAATAGATCACAGTGCTTTTTAATCCATTCTCTTATTGATGGACAAAGGGAATGTTTCCAGATTTGTCTATTCTGGATAAAATGCTATGAACATTTTTGTACAAATCTTTTTTTGATTGTGTATTTTCATTTGTCTTGGGTAAATACCTATTGTGTTAATTTTATGAGTCAATCTGGGGAGTGTTTCGGGGTGCAATTAAAATTTAAATTTGTGAAATCTGAGTAAGCAGATTGCCCTTCATAATGTGGGTGGGCCTCATGCAGTCAGTCAAAGATCTAAACACAACAAAAGATGAGCCTCCCCTGCGAGAGGAAATTCTCCATCGTGCTGTCTCCAGACTCCATCTACACCATCATCTCCCCTCGGTATCCAACCTGCTGGTCCACACTGCAGATTTGGACGTAATAGCCTCCAATTCCTTAAATCTCTTTCTATATGGTTAAGAGTTCTATATGTCTAAGAGTTTCTAAACTCTTCCATAAGTTTTTGGCTCTGTTTCTCTGAAGAACTCAGACTGATACATCTATAGATGGAATCACTGGACTTTATTTACTTTTAATAGATTATAAATGCATATGATAAAAAATTCAACAGGTACAAAATATGCTCAGTAAAAACTAGGTCTCTGTGTCACCATTGTCTTCATTGGTGCCCTAGAGTCCTCTTCCTAGACAACTACTTTTAACAAATTATTTTGCGTCTTTAGAGGAAAACTCTATTCATCCTTTTAAAAAACACACACAGAAATGTTAAAATATGCATTTTTTTCTACCACCTTGACCTTCTCATTTATGGGGAGATCATTTTAAATTATGTACTTATTGTTTCCAGTTAGAATAGAGAATTTAAAAGTTAGATATTTAAAATACACTCTAGTTCATCATTATAAATTTATAATATATGCCTATTATTGCTTGTTGTACACACAAAAAGGTATTTACTGAGATCTTGTAAGATGTCAGGTATTTTACATATATTACTTAATTTCTTTCTTTTCTTTTTCTTTTTTTTGAAACAGAGTCTCTCTCTGTACCTGGGCTAGAGTGTCATAGTGTCAACCTAGCTCACAGCAACCTCAAACTCCTGGGCTAAAGTGATTCTCCTGCCTCAGCCTCCCGAGTAGCTGGGACTACAGGTACATGCCACCATGGCTGGCTAATTTTTTATATTTTTAGTTGCCTGGCTAATTTCTTTCTATTTTTAGTAGAGACAGAGTCTCATTCCTGCTGAGGCTGGTCTTGAACTCCTGACCTCAAGCAATTCTCCCACCTTGGCCTCTCGGAGTGCTAGGATTACAGGTGTGAGCCACCGTGCCCAGCCATATGTTACTTAATTTAATTCATTCAATCAACCCCAAGTTACAATTCATTCAATAAATATTTAGTGATTGCCTACTATTTGCCAGACATTCTTCTAAGTACTGGGGACACAGCAGTGGGAAAAAAGGGACAAAAATTCTTGTTTTCTATTTTAATGGAAGGAAACAGGTAATAAAAATAGTATATAAGTAAAGCATGTACTACAACAGAATGTGATAAATTCTGCAAAGGAAAATTAAGCAACATAAAAAGCACAAAGAGCTTGTTGGAGGTGGGTGGAATATTGATTTGGAAAGATGGTATTTGAGCTAATATTGAAAGAGTGGAAGGAATGAACTATGTAGATATTTGGGGGCAGAGAGTTCCAATCAGAGGGAGCATCTAGTGGAAAGGCCATGAGGTGGAAATATGTCCAGCACTTCTGAGGAACAGTGAAGATCAAATATAGTTGTAATTAATTTTCTATCTCAGTAGACTGAGTGTATTATTTATCTCAGGGAGTGAGGGGAGGAGCAGGAACAGATAATATAGGAGAAAAAAAGGGAGGTACAGGAGCTTTATAGCTTTGTAATTACTTTGGTTTTCACTCTGACTTAAATAGGGGTCACTGCAAGACTCGGGGCAGGGAAGTGAGATTATACCACTTACATTTTCAAAGTTCACTTTTAGTGCTACGATGAAATGGATCTGGACAAAAAGTGGAAAGCAGGAGACAGGTTAGAAGATGATTAAAATAAGGCAGGTAAGTGATGGTGATAATTTGGATGTAATAATCAAAGCAGTAAGAAATTATTGGGTTTTGGAATTGTTTCTGCAGGTAGAGCCTACAGGAGTTGCGGAAGGGTTGTGTGGTGTGTGTGAAAGGCAGGTTGTGATCTAATAAGATGGAGAAGAACATGTGTAATACAGATTTAGATAGGAAGATAATTTTTGACAAAATCAACTTGAGCTGCTTATTAAATATCCCAAGGGGGAAGTCGAGTAATAAGTTGGATATATGAGAATGGTAGGAACAGAGAGCTGGATAACGAACATTGAGAATCTCTCATGTATGGCTGATACTGAAAGTCACAAAACTGACTGAGATCACCGCTGGGTGTGGGCAAAGTAGAGAAGAGGTGTGAATAGTTGAGCCTTATATGCTCCAATTTTAAGAGATTAAATAATAATAATAAAAAAATCAACAAATATGTAGAGAAGAAACTGCCAGGAGTGAAGGGGAGAAACTATGAGTGTGTTATGTTTTGGTAACCAAGTAAAGAGTTTACATAATAATAGAGTGATCAGCTATGTCATATGTGACTGAC
Organism: Lepilemur ruficaudatus; assembly: GCA_963574885.1. Classification (NCBI taxonomy): domain Eukaryota; kingdom Metazoa; phylum Chordata; class Mammalia; order Primates; family Lepilemuridae; genus Lepilemur; species Lepilemur ruficaudatus. Next base: position 63,606 of record CAUYRT010037051.1, on the reverse strand, counting down.
AGAGAAAGATTAGCACTAAGAATCCTGCCTGGTGTAGCATAAAGGAGGAAAGATGAGGTCTGCTTACCATTAGGACGATCAGGATACAGAAAGCTAGAAAGTGCATCTCTTCCACTAAAATAATGAGAAAAAGCAAAATAAATTACAAACTCATACATTTTCTTAAACCTACCAGAAAGCTGATGTTGGAGGTGACCAAGCAGCCTAAAGCTCAAGGAGAGGAACTTTTAAGCAGAGAGAAGTAATAGAACTGTAGGAAGAAATACTAGTTGTCATACAATGGGTAAGGAGAAATCAGCTAAAATTGTAATCAACAGTGAATGGAAAAGTGTAGGCTAGTTTGACAGTATAGAGTCACCAGGAAGCCCTGACACAAGAGGGGTTATTTGTTGAGTATTCTTTCATGAACCTCTTTTAGCTGCTCATGAGAAAGGTTGAAGGCAGAGTGGGAGACCAGAGGGTCTCCCACAGTTGCAGGCATGCAGGGCAGGGCTGGGGGGGGTGACTGCCACTGCAGGGCAGGCGTGAGACACCACACATTTTCTTAAACCCCTTTGCTCATACGTAGTAAAAGCTTTTAAGTTTCTTGTGGAGGGGAAGTGAATCCTATTGTTTCTGGGGGAAAAACAGAGAAAAAAAAGACCCTCTATTTCTGGAGGAATAACAGGAAAGAGTTTTAGGTTGGTGATCCTGTATTAGAGGTTTCCTAACACAGAAACTCTTCTGTGCAAGATATACCACAGATACAAAATAAAGTTTAGTTTTCATGGTGAGCAGAAGGAGTGCTGAGAAACCTCTACATCAGGGGCCGGGTAGTAGAGGACCTGCCTACAACTGAGGCTGGACCAGTACAACAGAGAACCAAGCTGCCCCTACCCCAAGCACAGGAAGCGTCAGTGGCAATCAAAAACAAATCTGCCACTGGGGTAAAGGGAGAGTGTGAAGAGAGCCCCCATGTTACCCAGTCATGTAGGGAATGCCAAATGCTGTGGGTTAAGCAGGGACACTGACAAAAACTCTTCAGCACCCCAGGCAAGACTTTAGGCACAAGGCAATGGCAGCCTTCCATTAGAGAAATCTGTAGCTGTTGGTACATTGAAGGTGTGATGGTTAATTTTGTGTGTCAACTTGACTGGGCCAAGGGTTGCCCAGATAGCTGGTAGGACATTATTTCCCCTGTGTCTGTGAGTCATTTCCAGGAGATATTAGCAACTGAATCAGTAGACTAAGTAAGGAAGATCATCCTCATCATTGTGAATGGGCATCATCTCATCTATTGAGGGTCTTAATAGAATAAAACGGTGGAGAAAGAGCAAATTCTCTCTCTCTTCTTGAGCTGGGACATTCATCTTCTCCTGGAATTACACCGTCAGCTCCCCCATTTCTCAGACCTTCAGACTCAGGCTGAATCACACTGCTGGCTTTCTTTGTTCTCCAGGTTGCAGATAGCGTATCATGGGACCTTTTGCTTCCCATAATCACATGAGCCATTTCTCATGATAAATCTCTATCAAATCTATCTATCTCCTATTGGTTTTGTTTCTCTAGCGAACCCTGATTAATACAAAATGTAATCACAGCAACCACAAAACTCAAACACAACTTAACTCCTGACTAGATCGATTCAATTTTTTCTCCAATGTACTGATAGGGGAACAGGTCATTGTATTTTCAGGCATGAATATTATTCATCCAATCTTTACTGTTCAGTTTGAAATGCCTAAGATTCATTAAAAATCATGAGACATACACACATAAAAGCAAGAAAAAAACCACCCATTTTCAAAATAAATATCAATGCACAGAACCAGACTCACAGTTGTCTTGTATTTGGGAATGATAAGACAGGGATTTAATCTTAATATTTTAAGTTTAATTTAATTTTATAGTTTAATCTTTAAACTACAAGACAATGATTAATATCTTAAAAGGTCTATCTAGAAGAAAACACAGGCAATATTTATGAACAGACAAGGAGTTTTAGCAAAGAGATATATAATATGAAAGAGACAAATGGAAAGGCTAAAATTAAAAACACAAGTAAGAATTCTTTCAAAGGGTTGATTAGCAGATTTGACACCATTGAGAAAGAATTCATGAACCTAAAAATAGTTCAATAGAAATTACTCAAATTATAGAAGACAAAAAACATAGGACAGCATCCAAGAAATTTGGGCCAAAAGAAAACTGTCTAACATAAATGCCTAGAATCTCAGAAGAGAGAGAACAAAGAAGAATAAGTATTTGAAGAGATAAAAGATGAGCATATTCCAAAGATAATGAAAAATATTGAATTATAGAGCCAAGATCAGAGATCCCCAAACTGAATACAAAACAACAGAATAAAATCAAAATGCTACCCATGGGCTATGCATGATGACTCATGCCTATAATCTCAGCATTTTGAAACGCCAAGGCTGGAGGATAGCTTGAGGTTAGGAGTTCAAGACCAGCCTGGTCTATACAGCAAAATCTTGTCTCTACAAAAAATAAAAAAGAAATTAGCTGGGCATGGTAGCTCGTACCTGTAATCCCAGCTACTTGGGAAGCTGAGGCAGGAGGATCACTTGAGCCCAGGAGTTCAAGGCTGCAGTGAGCCATGATCATGCCACTGCACTCCAGCCTGGGTGACAGAGTAAGACTCCATTGTCCCCAAAATCAGTGCACACACATGTAATTGGACATACCATTTTCCAGTTGCTGATAACCAAAGCTACAGAGAAATTCATGAAGGAATCCAAAAACAATAGAAACATTATGTACAAAAGAATAAAGGTAAAAATTACAGTAAACTTCCCATCAGAATCTTTGTAAGCCAGAAGACAATAAAGTGACCTATACAAATAAACTGAAAAAAAATCAGCATAGAATTCTATACCAGAAATTACATATTTGTAAAATAAAAGTAAATACAAACTTTATCATAAAAAATATGAGACAACTTCTTGTCAAAAGATCTGCACTATAAGAAACATTAAACAAAAATCTTCAGGTAGAAGAAACATATTAGGCAGAATCATGGCTCCAGAAATGAAATAAAGAGCTCTGAAAATTAAAAAAAAAAAAAAAGAAAGAATTTCTTTGGCAGTTAGGTTGTTATTTGTGTAAAAATGCTACTGAGTTTTGTATGTTGATTTTGTATTTTGCAACTTTACTAAATTTATTTATTTGTTCCAACAGGTTTTCTTTGGAATCTTTGGGATTTTTTACATACAGGATCATGTAGTCTGCAAATAGAAATAATTTTACTTCCTCCTTTCCAGTATAGGTGCCTTTTATTGTTTTTTCTTTTTCAATTGCTCTCGCTAGTACTTCTAGTACTACGTTGCATAGAAGTGGTGAGAGTGGGCATCCTTGCCTTGTATTGGACCTTAATGGAAGAGCTTTCAGTTATTCCTTATTAATTATGATGTTAGTTGTGGGTTTTTCATAAATGGCCTTTATTATGTTGAGGAACTTTCCTTCTCTACCTAAGTGTTGCTTTGATGTTTTTATCAAAAAAAGGTATTAGACTTTGTCAAATGCTTTTTCTGCATTAATTGGGAGGATCATGTGATTTTTATTTTCATATTATTTATGTGATATATCACACCAATTGATGTATCACATATGTTAAAACCAGTCTTTTATGCCAGTGATAAATATTTTTGGTCATGATGTATAGTCTTTTGATGTGTTGTTGGATTTGGTTTGATAATATTTTATCAAGGATTTTTACATCAATGTTCATCAGAGAAATTTGTCTGTAGTTTTCTTGGATGTCTTTGTATGGCTAAGATATTAAGGGGATGCTGGACTCACAAAATGTGTTTGGAAGTATTACTTCTAGCTCCATAGTTTGGAGGCGTTTAAGAAGTATTGGCATTAATTCTTCTGTGAATGTTTGGTAGAATTCATTAGTGAAGCCAACGTGCTCTGAGATTTTCTTTGTTGAAAGGTTTTTGATAACTTCTCTATTCTCTTTATTTGTTATTGGTCTGTTCAGGCTTTCTATTTGTTCCTGACTCAATCTTGGTAGGTTGTACTTTTCTAGCAATGTATTCATTTCCTCTAAGTTATCCATTTTTTTGGAATGCAATTGTTCATAACAGTCCCTTATGATCAATTTTATTTCTGAGATGTCTGTTGAAATTTCTTCATTTTTATTTTTTATTTTATTTATGAATCTCCTCTCTTTTTTCTTAGACTAGCTAAGGGTTTATAAATTTTGTTTATGTTTTCAAAACACCAACTCTTAGTTTTGTTGATTCTTTCTATGGTTTTTCTCTCCCCTATTTGATTTATTTATGTTCTGATTTTTATTATTTCATTTTTTAAAATAGTTTCAGGTTCAGTTCATTCTTATTTTTCTAGCTCTTTGAGGTGTAATAGTATATGTATTTGGGAATTTTCTTCTTTTTTAATGTAGACATTTATTTCTATAAACTTCCCCTTTTGAATTGCTTTGGCTGCATCCTATAGGTTTTGGTATGTTGTGCTTTGGAGGCTTGGGTTCTAAGGAGCAGGGCACAGCTGCAACCAAGGACCTGGAACCAGCAGGTCACTGTTGCAACTTGGGCTCTAGGCCCATGCAGTGGTGGCTCTGGGCCCTGGGACTGTGAGACATGAAAATAGCCCAGGCTCTGTGAGGTCGGGTGCAACAGTAGCAAAGACCCAGAAATGACAGGCTGCCACTGTGGCTTTGGCCCTGGGGGAAGGGAAGCAGCACAATAATGACCCGAATCCTGGAGAGGTAGGGTGCCACAGCAGCTTGGACTGTTGTGGATCAGTCCACTTCTAGGTAAGTGAGCCACTGTGGCTCTTTGGCCTGGAAGGAAAGGTAGCACAGCTCAGCAAAGCCTCTGATTTCGGGGACTTGAGGCATACCATCTGCTCAGCCCCAGAAAATGTGGCCACATGGGTCAGCAGAGTCTCTGAATCTTGGGGGCCAGGACACCATGTCAGCTGTGGTACTGGGGGTTGTAACCACTCTAGTGTCCTGGAGACTCAGAACCCCCGAGGAGAGGGTGCTGCCTTTATAGGCTGTTAATGAAGAAGTAAAACCATGTCTATTCACAGAAATATAATGATATACACAGAAAATCTTATAGAATGCACCCAAACCAACTTGACCTAGTTAATGAGTTTTGCAAAGTTGCAGGATACAATGTTAATACACAAAAACCATTTATATTTTTATATATTAGCAATAAAAAATTGGAAATTAAAAAAGTTTCATTTATAATACCAATAAACCCCACTAAAGTTTAAATCTAATAAAATTTTTGTAAGATTTTTATGCTGTTTAAAAACTATCAGCTATTGCTGAGAGGAGCGAGTGAGGTCTAACTAAATGAAGAGATATACTATGTTAATGGATTAGAAGATTCAGTATTATTATAATGTCAACTTTCCCCAAATTCATCTACAGACTTATACAATCTCAGCAGATTTCTCATAGAAAGTGAAAAACTGATTTAAAACTTATGTGGAAAAGTGAAGGAACTAAAATAGCTGAAACAAGTTTTTTTTAAAAGAAGAGAACATTTGGAAAACATATATACTATGAAATATCAGGGCTTTCTGGTAAGCTTCAGTTGGTGTGACATTGTTAAAAACATAGAGACACAGATTAAAAAGACACCCCTGGGTTGATCCAGACCCATATTATCACTGAGTTTTGGCAAAGGTACCATGGAAAACAGAATTTTATTAAAACTCCCAATCATCCAAACCCTTGAGTATAATCCTCACACCTTGAGTGTGGGCAAAACCTGTAAATATTATGGGACATCACTCCCAAGATTATGTTATTTTATACGGCAACATCAGTGCTGGTTAATTGGACAACCATATGCAAAGGAATATTTGGAATGGAACGTAGATCTAAACATAAATTTAACATTATAACACTTCTAAAAGAAAATATACGAGAAATTTTTGTTACTTTGGCTTAAAAAAACTCTTAAATGAAATAGGAACAGCATGAATCATAAAAGAAAAAATCAATAAAGTAAGATTCATCAAAATAAAAAAATTGTTTTCAAGAGATATATTAAGAAAACAATAGCACAAGTCATAGATTGGAAAAAAATGTTTGCAACATTCGTATCTGCTATAGGGCTTTTGTCCTAAATACACAAAAACGCTCAAAACTCAATAATAGTAAACTAGCAACCCAATAATAAATAGGCAAAGGATTTTAATAGACATTTCACTAAAGAAGACATAAAAAAGGAAAATAAGCACATGAAAGATACTGAGGGAGCTCAGGGAATTTCACCCCAAAATACGATTTCTTGGTATAAAGCCCATTTTAAATTAAGGGCCCTTAGAGATCAATCAATAGACCTTGGAAAGAGCTTTCTGTCTTCATAAAAAACAGATGGAATCATCAAGAAGAACAATTGCCTTCCCTTCCCTTCCCTATTATCTCAATATATTGCAGGAAAGAAGATCAAGAATACAACCAGACCTGGCCCAGCTTGTCTTAAAGATAATACCTGTCTCTCAGGTTAACTTAATTTCCAAGGAGAATCATTTACCAGTCAGTCTCTTCCCTTCCATCCATTCATTCTCCCAAGTATCTATTCATTCTCCCTAGTAACCATTTATTGCCCCTCAACAGAATTAACTACATTCCTCATCTCCCTCTCCCTTGTAAAATGAGAGAATATAAACTTCTGGACCCCATGGGATATTGGGTAACCATTCTGTGATTCTTCCCATGTGCACAGTAATAAATTTGTAATCTTTTTATCTGCCTTATTGTGAGTTGATCTTTCAGTGAAATTTATGGGGGCAAAGGGAAAGTTTGCCTTCTCTCTCACAATGCTCAACATCATTAATTATTAAGGAAATACATGATTAAACTATGTGATACCAATCCTTTCCTCATAGAATGAGTTTAAAGGAACCTGAAAATATCAAGTGCCACGAGAAAGTGGAGCAATTGGAATTCTTACACACTCTTGTTGGGTATGCAAAATGAAACAGGGAATATTTTTTAAAAACTGGCAGTTTCTTACAAAGTTAATAAAATGCTTAATTTGTTACTCATAATTCCTAAACCTAATCCCAAGAGAAAGGAGAGCCTATGTGCACACAAAATCCTATATGTAAAATTTTGTAGCACTGCAAGGGTCAAGGGAAAACTTTCCCTTTGCCCTTGGAAGGTTTGTGGGAAAATTAACCCACAAAGAGCAAATTAACTGGAGAAAAGTCATACAAAATTTATTAACATGTGCACAGGTAGAACCACAGAGTGATTGTCTAACCCTCCCCCCAGTGTGGTGTGAACCACAGAATGATTACCCCAACCCTCCAATGGGGTACAGAAGCTCATATGCCATCTTGAGGTTATAGAAAGAATTGGAGCTCTGAGTATGGCCAAAAATAGGGTATGGTGGTAAATAAGGTTATAGTGGCAAGACAGGTTATGGGAGGAAGGGAAGAGGAGTCTTGACTAGCCTAGATGGATTCCTTATATCTACGAAACCTCACAGGTATTGTCTCTCAGAGAAAACAGATGGCAAATGTCTTTTAGACCTTTAAAGGTGTCAGACTCTCAGTTAATCTATCTTAGATCCTGACAAGGGAAGGCCTGGCTGTATCAATGCAGATTTTCTACAGATGCAAATTTCCCTTACAAAAGAGAGCTTTGCAAGGCTACTTCTGTTTGTTAGCTAAATGAAAGCCATCTCAAAACATGTCAAAGAAATATTATTTGTGGATAAAACATTTTTATTTCTTTCAGCAGAAAGAAGGGAATGTAGAAAAATTTCCCTTATCCCCTATAGCAGCATTAGTCATAATTGCCCCAAACTGGAAACAATCCAGTTATCCATCAGCTTGTGAATGGATAAACAATGTGTGATATATTTATGTAAAATATTATTAATACAATAGATCATTACTCTGCAATCTCATGTACATTAATCTAAATGGAAGAAGTCAGGCACAAAAGTTACATTCTACATGAGTGCAGGTAGACAACATTCTTAAAAAGGCAAAATTAGAGGGACAGAAAAAAAGATTAGTGATTTTCTAGGACTAGGAGTATGCAAAGAGATTGACTTAAAACAGCCTGGGGGAAACAGTTGAGATGATGAAAATACTTTTATATGTTGAATGTGGTGGTCATAACTCTATGTATTTGTCAAAGTTCATGGAATTGTATACCTAAAAGGGTAAATTTTCTATGTCAATAAATTATAGATCAATGAGCCTGATTTTAAAAACAAGAGAATATGGAGGCAACGAGGGCAATTGGAAAATCTGTTTACTGTGACTGGAATTTATTGAAGGTTTGCAACTTACAAGCTTAAATGGTAAATTGAAGATTCAAGTTTATTTTGGTCATTTTTCAGCTCTTAGCTCTTCAGTGGCTCTACCTATTCTCCCCACCCTCCACCCAGCTCTGTGTCAGGCTCTGTGTCTGTGCACATGTTCCTGGAGCAGCCTGTGTGCAGTTTTCAGAAGTTATGATAGTAATAAGAACTCTGATCTCCAAATATTTGGGGGTCTGTATTTTGACTGCTGATTGCTGCTTCTGCTCACAGAGGTATAGACACAGGTGTGGCCATCCATGGTTACACTCTCCTCATTGTTTCCTGCTTCTCCCCCTATAACAAAAACAACTTCTGGAGTATTTAAATGGCTGGTGCCTTTTTATCTTCTTTCATTTTTCTCTTTTTCCTCTTTTAGGAGCCATATATTACAGATTACAACATTCAAAAGCATAGACAGAGTAAATTAGAAAGTCACTACACAGGCCCAGGGAAAGGCCCAGGCTCAGAAAAGACCTGAGAAGACCTTAAGTTTACATTTTAGGATAATCCTCAGCATGAAGACATCCTATAACAATGGGGAAAAAGGAAGAATAATAAAAGAAAAAATAGAAAATTCCAGGGAGGGAAAGAATCTGATTTCTAGAGCTACTGCATCATCAGAATTGAATGTCCAGTTTTTAACAGAAAAACACAAAGGATACAAAGAAACAGGAAAGCATGTCTCATTTAAAGGAAAAAATAAAACAACAGAAACTGTCCTTAAGGAAAACCTGATGGCAGATCTATTAGACCAAGACTTTAAAACAACTGTCTGAAGGACGCTCAAAAACTAAAGGAGGACATGAAAGTCAAGAAAATAATGTGTGAACTACATGGAAATATGAATAAAGAGCTAGCAAACCTGTAAAGAAACCCAAAAGAAATTCCGGAACTGAAAAGCACAATGACTGAAATAAAAAAATTCACCAGAGAGATTCACAGGCAAATTTGATTAGGCAGAAGAAGAATTAGAAAACTTGAAAATACAACAGTTGAAATATTTGAATCTGAGTAGCAGACAGAAAAACAAAGTTTGAATAAAAGTGAAAAGAGCTTATGGGACTTGTAGAATGCTATCAAGCAAACAAGTACCCTGTGTGAGTCTGAGAAGAGGTGAGAGAGAAAAGGATACAGTGATTATTTCAAGAAGTAATAGCTGAAAACTTCTCAAGTTTGATGGAAGACATGAATATACACACCCAAGAAGCTCAAATAACTCCCAAATAGGATGAACTCACACTGACACACTGTAATCAAACTATTGAAAGCCAAACAAAAAGGAAGGCTCTTGAAAGCAGCAAGTGAGAAGTTACCCATCACCTACAAGAGTTCCTCAATAAGGTTATCAGAAGATTCTCAAAATCTTGCCTTTTTGGGGGGAAAAAAAGAAAAAAAGATTATCAGCAGATTTGTCATCAGAAATTTTTGAGGCCTGAAGGCAAGTGGGCTGTATTCAAGGTGCTAAAAGAAAAATAAAAACTATGAACCAAGAATTCTGTATGTGATAAAACATTTCTTTAAAAGAAAGGCAGAAATTAAGAAATCCCAAGATAAAAAAAAACTGAGGGAGTCTGTTACCACTAGAGCTGCCCTGAAAAAAAATGCTAAAAAAAGTCTGGAGGTTGAAATAAAAGAGCATGAGACAGTAACTCAAAGCAATATAAAGAAAGTCTAAGTAAAGGTAAAGTATAAAGGAGTCTAAGTAAAGGCAAATATATCAGCAATTATAAAAACTAGTACAATTATAAAAATGGTTTGTAATTCTACTTCTTATTTTCTATATCATATATAAATTTAACATATTAAAATTTATTAGTCTAAAACCTAATATTAGTGTAACTTTGGTTTACAGCTCCACATTTGTATTCTACTAATTTAAGAGACTAATACATTATAAAAATAATTATTAGTTTATGCCATTAGTTGACATACAATGTATAAATATGTAATTTTGTGACCAATAACTGAAAGAGGTAGGAACTAAGCTGCATAGGCACAGAGGTACTTATGCTATTGATGATAAGATGGTATAAATTCAAATCAAAGTGTTATTACTTTAGGTTGTTACACATAATACACAAGGAAAATATTTGTAGAATATGCACAAAAGAAATGAGAAGGAAATTGAAAAAATCAGCTGAACACAAAAGAAGACAGTAATGCAGGAAATGTAGGCCCCAAAAAAGGCCTATAGAAAACAAATGACAAAATGACAGAAGTAAGTTCCTCCTTATGGGTGATTACTTTAAACATAAATGGATTAAATTCTTCAATCAAAAGACAAAGATTAGAAGAATGGATTAAAAAAACATGATCCAACTATATGCTGTCTATAAGAGACTCACTTTAGATCTAAAAAATACAAATGGGTTGCAAGTGAAAGTATGGAAAGGATGTTCCATGCAAATAGCAACCAAAAGAAAGAGGGCTGACTATACTAATACCAGACACAATAAACTTCAATCAAGAAAGGTTATAAGAAATAAAGGACATTACATATTAATAAAAAGTTCAATAAAACAAGAAGATACAGCAATTGTAAACATTCACACAACTAATAACAACCATTGAAATATGTGAAGCTGACACATGCTACAACATAGATGAACATTGAGGACATTATGCCAAGTGAAAAAAGTCTGTCATAAAAAGACAAATACTGTATAATTTTCTTTATGTGCAGTAGTCAAATCGTAGTAGTCAAAATAATAGGGACAGAAAGTGGAATGGTGGTGCCAGGGTCCAGGGCTAGAGGAAAATAGGGGGTTATTATTTACTGGGTGCAGAGTTTCAGGTTTGCAAAAGGAAACGTGTTCTGAAGATGGATGGTGATGATGGTTGCCCAACAAGTTGAATGTACTTAATATCATTGAAATGTACACTTAAAAATGGTTAAGATGGCAAATTTTAAGTTGTCTGTACTTTACCACAATTTTAAAAGACTAAATGGAGTGTTGGTTGTACGTAGGTACAGTTGGAGCACTATGTATGTACTCTCTGAACTACTTTGACAGACTAGGTTTTTGAATGTAACAAGATAAGTCAACTTGAGTGGTAATATATTTTGGGAAATCAGCTCACTACAAATTGTGACTGTAAACATTGTACTGTAAATGTTTTGTAGTTTTCCCCCAATAAAATTTAAAAAAAAATAAAAATAAAAATAAAAAAAATAAAAAAAGAAGAGAGAATGGAGGAGAAAATTTGGCAGCAACAAATATAGACAATTTTTAGAAGAAACATTCCTATAGCATGAGCAGAAAATAGGGGTGATGGCTCAGATGGAAACGGGATAAATTTGTCTCTTTAACATGGAAGAATTTATAGCAACTTTAAATGAAGATTGGAAGGATCCTGTAGGGAGGCTCAGGTAGGACAAAGAGGGAGAAATTCTTGGAACAAACCCTTGAGCAGGCCATAGAGAGTGGGATTTATTGCAAAGGGGCAGTGTTGACCTTAGATAGCAATAAAATCAATTACTCTCTAGCAAAGCCTAATAATAATAATAGCACTTGTACAAATACAATAATTGACATTGATGTAGCACTTATTATGTGTCAGATATTGTTCAAAATATTTCATTTTATACTTTGATCCATTTTTCACTTATTTTACAACCTTATGAGGTAGTTAGGATCCCTATGCACCTTTTACCAACAAGGAAACTGAGAAACACAGTTGTTAAGGATCTTGCTCAGTAATGCTGTCTGGCATGAATCTGAGCACTTACAAGATAGGTCCAAGTACGATTTTGATCAGGGAATTGAGGCTCAGATAGGTCCATGAACTTGCCCAAGGCCACAGAGCTATTAAGTAAGTGTTGGAGCTGGATTGGATCCCAAAGACAAAGCTCTTTCCAGGCCCTTGTGTTGCCTGACTTCAGAACAACCATAGCAGACCCTCGGACTCAGGGGTAGGGAATCTGCGGCTTTCTGATTTCAAGATAGTTATCTTTTAAGCACCAAAGGGGGCAAGAAAAGCTTCATCTTCCTCTGCTGCACCCCTTTTAATAAAAGGACTTGTTCTTTAAAATTTGGGACCAGTCAAAAGGACACACTTAAGGAACTAAAAGGCCACATGTGGCTTTGAGGCTGCAGGTTTACCGCTTACGGTTATTGTGAGGATTAAATTACTTAAGTGGTGTTTTGCATACAATAAGTAATCACATGTCAGTTACCATTTTTATTTTTTTGAGTCAGCAGCAAAGGCTTATGGAATCTTACTAGTTACAGTGTCTTGTGCTAGGACACATGGGATAAAAAAGTGAATTAAACAGTACCGTATATAAGCACGTAAATGTACACACACACGCACAGCCATTATCACTTTCAATTCACAAAGGACCATCTGAATTACCAACCCCAATCCCATCTTAAAGAACTCTCAGCTGGGCAGGGTGATTCACACCTGTAATCCTAGCTTTCTGGGAGATCGAGGTGGGAAGATCGCTTGAACTCAGGAATTTGAGACCAGGCTAAGCAAGAGCAAGACACCATCTCTTCCAAAAATAGAAAAATTAGCCGGGCGTTGTGGTGTAGTCCCAGCTACTGGGGAGGCTGAGGCAGAAGGATCGCTTGAGCCCAGGAGTCTGAGGTTGCTGTGAGCTAGGCTGACGCCATGGCACTCTATTCAGGGCAACAGAGTGAGACTCTTTCTCAAACAAAAACAAAAAAACAAACAAACAAAAAAACCCCCCAAAACTCTCAATGCCCAAATGGAAAAGTGAACCAAAAATGTCATGGTTGGAGTTGTACCTCCCACATTGCCTGCTAGAAGCCTAGCCCATGGTAGGTATTTAATAATTGTTTAGAGAGGGGATTTGATAAAAGCTAAGTGACAGTTGTGAAAGGTAGAATGATCTCTGTGCTACAGGAAGCACATCACATTCCGGCTGAGCATTGTACAGGGAGGTCATCCCTAAATCAGCACTGAGGGTTAAGTCTGTCCGGACATCTGGGATGCTGAGGCCAATAAGGAAGTGTCAGACAGGGAGATCGCCACTCATTATTTCCAGAAAACTGCATGGATGCAGGCTGTGAAAGATGCATCATAAGCCACTAAAGAGCCTTTTGTTATTGACTGTTCACAGGCAACTGCTTGTCATCTGGCTTCTGACAAGAGGATAGAGTTTTCCAAAGTGGAATCATTTTCCTAGGTAAATGTATCTTGTGCTCTATTCCGCTTCGATGGAACTGACATATTTGATGTTGGATGCCTTCCCCGTGAAGATTTATCATTTAATTATAACTAAGAACACTGACTAAATCCCAGCTGCTTCGGGAAATTACTTACCCGAAATGCAGGATTCTCAATAAAAGACCGGGAGCTTATTTCTGATCCGGAGACTCAAGATTGCAATTCCCTAAAAGTGACAAATGTTTCAGGCTCCAAGAAAGAGAGAATCCCTAATTATGAGGTACATGATATATTTCAAATTAGAGAAGGGCAAACATGAGCTGCTCTGAAATGTATTTGAGTGGTTTGGAAAGAGATCAGATGCGTTAATTCCTCACCCTGTGTACCTAGCATACGCCCCTCCCTCCGGCTCCATCAGTCACAGCTTACAGCGTCCTGGAAAATGTGTCTCTCAGTGCCATGTGGCTAACCACACCGCTTAATTATTCTGTTTACGGTGAAAGGAAACACAGAGAATGTTGCTTCTGGGCTTTTCATCTTTTGCTCTCATAACCTCAAAACAGCATTAAAGGAACGGAGCTTTCAGGCGGCCTATTTCATTAAGGAAATTAATTCAAAGATTTTGGGCTTTCACCATTTGTTGCTGTAATGGATGCCTTAGGTCGGGATGCAGGCAGTGGAAGCAGTTTTGTGCAAGGAAACATTCAGTACCATTTTGCAATGCAGAATTTTGAGCAGTGGTTCTCAAACCTGGCTGTATACTAGAATTGTTTGGGGGAATCTTTAAAAAAATTAACCAGTGCTTTTCTCTCTACTTCAGAGATTCAGATTTAATCAGTTTGGGGTATAATCTGAACACTGGTATTGCTTAAAGGGCCCGGAAATGATTCATCTGAACAGACATTGCTGAGAGTCAGTGTTCAGCATTTAGATTCCCCAGGTTAATGTAGAGTCATCAGCAAGAAGAATCTTGGATGGTTGACCGTCTCTGATGGAAGCTGATTCTTTTGGGCTTTAGCTCCAGTCAGACATGACTGCTATAGTTCCAGCTTCTGCTCCTAACCCCAGACTTTGGGCTCTAGTAGCATCTTCCCTTCTTTGTCTCTTTAGCTAGAAAAAAGTAGTGGCTTGCAGGTGCTAATCTCTGGGCTCCTTCAACTGCTCTTGTTGGTGTCTCAGCAACTCCATTATCTGGTTAAATTACCTCTGTTTTACATTTTGGAGAGATTTCTGTTTTGCAGATTGGACTCTGACTGATATATCTCCCATCTTTAGAAAATCTCTGCCTCAAACGCTGCATTCCTCTCAAGCTACATTGTATTTCCCTGTTCCCCTTAAAATTGATCAATACTTGCTTCTGTTTCTTCTTCTCAAATTTTGTCTTAATCTTTCCTGACTGGGCTTTCCTATCCACCAATCCAACCAAGCTGTTCTCATAGGACCAGCTGTGAAACAGAATAGATAATTCTTAGTCATTATCTCACTTGACTTCTCAGCAGCATTTGACACAATTGCTTACTTTTCTAAAGGAATTTTTTTCTTTTGAGACAGGGTCTTGCTCTATTGTCCTGGCTAGAGTGCAGTGGTGTCATCATAGCTCACAGCAACTTCAAACTCCGGGGCTCAAGCAATCCTCCTGCCTCAGCCTCCTGGGTAGCTGGGACTACAGGTGCGTACCACCACATCTTGCCAATTTTTTTTTCTATTTTTGGTAGAGAAGGGGTCTCGCTCTTGCTCGGGCTGGTCTTGAACTCCTGACCTCAAGCAATTGTCCCACCTCAGCCTCCCAGAATGCTAGGATTACAGGCTTGAGCTACTGCACCCAGCCTGAAAGGCTTTTATCACTTGATTTATGAGACAACATCCTCTCTTGAGGTTCTTCCTTTTCTAGTGGTTACTCTATCTAACTCCCTTTTTCTGGACCCACCTGCTTTTCCTGAAATAAATGGGGTCAGTTTGCCAAAGGACTCAGTCTTTGGTACTACCAGAGATGCCACCCAGAGGCAGAGGACTTGGCAGGAACATTGTTTTTTCATTCCTCTTGTCCTCCAATCTTTCCTCATTTTCTCCTATTTTCCAAACCCAGCAAAAGTCAGCTGATCTTTGAGCATGAAGAATGCAATCTGAAGGAGCCAAACCCTGTGGAGCCAGGGAGATCCATGGAGAAGATACAACAGCAGTAGACATGGTATGAGAAATATTATTGTACCTTTGTTTATTGGTGGGAGTGATTGGTAGAGAGGGTGAAATTGATGATGCAAAACAAGGAGAACAAGAAGGAAAGGTGGTTTGGTAGCAACTAAAGGCATCTGTATCACTCTCAGACCCACTCTTCTCCACCCCAGTAAAGAGCACCCCTGTACATGTGGTTGCCCAGACCTCAAATATGAGAGTTTCTTTCCCTACACCTGACATCCATCTGATCCACCAGCAAATCTTGTCAGTGATCTATGATAATGTAGCTTAAATCCAACCACATCTGACTCTCTCCTTGTTGGGCTTAGACTCATGAACTCTTGCCATCTTCTTCTAGGTCTCTTTGCTTGCATGGGATTGCCCTGCAATCACTTGACTATAGGAAAGACAGAGTATTCTTTTAAAAATATAAACAGATCTTGCTCAAAACTCATAGCCTCAGGCCCACGGCCTATGCTCATTACTTATACTATTAATACTTAATACAATGTTAATGCTATATAGATAGTTGTTATTATATATATATTTTAAAGTTTATATTAGTTTTTATTGTCATATTGTTTTTTTTTCCCCTTCAAATATTTTTGATTTGTGGTTGGTTTAATTTATGGATGGATATGGAGGGCTGACTATATTTCTTTTGGTCAGTATTTTCAGTGTTCCGCCAAACAACTCCTCTGGGCACTGGGCCTGACCCCACACTCAGACCTTTAGAATTTGACATGAAAATTGTTTCACTTTATGCCATTACTCAACCCAAAGACATTCAAACTCAGTCCGAGTGGCCAGGCAGAAAACAGGCACCTTGCCATAACTTGGTCTCTCCTCTTGTGTCTGTCTGTATTTCCTGAGCTTCCAAACCATAAGCTCTTAGGCATCCCACTATCAACAGAAGAAAAAATTCTGGGCATAGATAAGGGGGTGTTCTGGCTAAGAATGTGTCACCTGATCCCCAGTAGAGCTGGCCAACTTATCCCATACCAGTTCAATACATCTTAAGAAATGTAGGTTATACACAGACAAGTTATTTATGACCAAATGACATCATGTCAGAGGTTTATTTTAAAGTAACCCTGTGGAATTAGGGGAAAAGAGACAAAACAAGATTCACAAAAAAATGCTATTCTGAATCTCAGCAATGGGTATATGAATATACCCATGTGCACTCTTTTCTACATGTTTTTGTTTAAATTATTCCACAATTAAAAGCCAAAAGAAAGAAAGAAATAGTCAAAAGGAAGAAAAAGTATAGGGAGAGCATCAGCTGAATAGCAAACATCTTGCAATTTTGTTCATAATTCAGGGTTGTCTGATGATACACTTCTAATGAAAACTTCCAGAAAATACATACACTCCAATTCAAAGAAGAAATCTTCTCTCTCCTTTGACAAGTATTTCTCTCCTGGGAGACAAGTTTCCATTTCTAAATGAAATGGCATGGAAGGGCTTTTGCTGTGGTTTGAATGTTTGTCCCACCAAAACTCATATTGTAACTTAATCTTTATTGTAGCAGTGTTAAGGAAGGAAATTTGAGCATGGTATTTGAGAGATGGAAGCTTTGGGAGGTAGTTAGGATTAGATGAGGTCATAAGGGTGGGGCATTAGTGGCTTCATAAGAAGAGAGAGAAAGACCTGAGCTAGCATGCTTAGCCCCCTCATCAGTCATGTGATGCCTGTGCCACCTCGGAACTCTGCAGAGAGTCCCCAACAGCAAGAAGGACCTCACCAGATGCAGCTACTCAACCTTGGACTTCCCAGCCTCCAGAACTGTAGGAAATAAATTCCTTTTCTTTATAAATTACCCTGTCTCCAGTATCCATTATAGCAACAGAAAATGGACTAAGATAGTACCCACCCCCTCTTTCTGGTTGTCCCCTTCAAAACTGAGCTTCCAAATGTTCCAGACTCCTTTGGAGGAGAAGTTTTTTCTCAGGACTGAAACAGATGAGTGTGGCGGACCAGGTCTACACAGGATTGATTTGTCAAAGCCCTTGCACAGAGGGTGCCTTTCCTGCCACCATGTTCTGATGTTGAATGCTTCAAGTGGAGGGCTATTGGCAGTGACTGCTGCACGCTGCAATGCTCATGGGACCTTCCACAAGCAGAGCGAACAAGGTCCGTGTTTATCATTTGTGGTCCTAGATTTTAGTGGCAGATGTTTATATAAAGCTAAGAGAAAAATGACTTCTTTCTTAGGTGCAGTATATCAGCCTTTCTGGTCCCTTCTCTTAAATATTCTTTTCTAAGTAGCATGTGCTCACCCACCTGGCCATCCACCCAAGCACCGCCCTCATTAAGTTTGACTTTTGGTTTGTCCAGGATGGCTCCTTTCTACTTTCACTCAGGGCCTACCCAGTGTTCCAAATGAATTGATGGGTAAAAGATTCAAGCAGCTAGTCTGATGGATTTTTCTTATCAGGAAGCTTGTGCTTTTGATAGAGTTTCTTCTGGTTGTGACCATTTAAAAAGACTCCTTTCTTAAGTGTCCTTTCTTCCTGATGATGTTTCTGACTCAAGAAAAGGGAGAATGTTACAATCAACACTTGAAACTCTTTGCTGGACTCCAGAGTGTACGCTCCTGAAATAATCCTGTTAATCAGCAGCAAACTGTGTCACAGGTGATTTCTCATGAAGTCCACCTACTCACAGGCAGAAGGAAGAAGTTTGTAAAACACAGGGAAATCTTCCCACAGAGGAACCAAAGGCTCAGACTGCAGCAAGCTAATTACTCCAGTGTGAAACAGGTCAGGTTGACCTGAGGCAAAGTTGTGAGGGGGTTGGCTCCTGTCTGTCTCCAGATACCACCCAGGTCTTCTTTCTTTCTTGATTCTTACTCTCAGTTTTTATTGTTTATTTCCCTGCTATGTTTTCAGTATTTCTACACTGCTCCAACTTCTTTCACATTCAAGAATTAATTTGTTTTAAGGTATTATAGATTTTAATTTTTTTCTTATGTCTCATAGGAAAATTTGAGAGAGAAGAGAGAGCTTAACCCATGAAATAGATAGCAGAATTTTGGTATTTCATCACTGAAGTCTCTCTGGAATGGGTAGATTTTTCCTTTTGGAGAAATTCACCAGAACTTCCTTCCATGTTTGGTTGTCACTGTGATGGGAATTAAATCCAAAACACATAAAACACTCTCAGTTAAAAAAAAAAAAAAAAAAGAAGGTGCAATGAAGGGAAAATCTTAGAGACTCAGCTTCTAGCCTTTACTCTGCCAGTGGTTAGCTTGGTGACTGGGGAGAACCAACTTACCCATCTGGACCTCTGTCTTCCCTTGTATACAGTGAAAGTGTTGGGCTGGAGCTATCCTGTCCCAGAGCCTAACATTGCACCTGCACTCAGTTGGGGTGCCCTCCAACTGTGTGCCAAATGGGTGAAGGGAAATGACTTCCAGCTTCACCCCTCTGTGGTACTAAGTCACATCTTGAAAGCAATTATCTGCTTATGTGTCTGTCTAGGCCTGGTGTCAGCCACTTGGCCAATGTTCTTGCCAATTTTATTTGCTAGCTTGGAAGCTTGCAGAAGATGGGGCCACTTTCTCAGGTAGTTCAAATTCTTATAAAATGTAGAGAACTTTCAAAGAGAGCTTGGAACTGAACGAGGTAATTTGTGCTTCAGATGGATTCTTTGTTCAAGATTTGTGTGGAGGACAGGAAAAGTCCATGATAACCAGGTAGATGAATTACAGAAAATAAAGTACTCATATAAAATATAAAGTAATAAGGAATATATTATGCAACATAAAGTAACAAAGTAAGGCCACATCTTCAGCCTAGTGTTCTTGGAATATGTTCTCTGAAGCTTTCCTGAGAAGGTTAGTAGGTATTTCCACAAAGCATTTTTAAGAAAACTTGCACGGAGTATTGTAGGAAACATATCAACAATACCAGCTTTCTGTGAATTTTTAGGCCATTGGAACTCATACCTGCTTATATGCATGCTTTTCTGTACATTAATTAATGCTGTACTCATACTCATTAATTCATTTACTTAATAAATAAGTCTTCGTTTGAAGATGTATTACATGCCAATTACCATGTGAGTTACAGGGGCTACATTTATGAAGAAAATTCAGTCCTTGTTACTGAGAGTCTCACAATATAGTTGGGAAAACGGATAGGTAAACATAATTACATCAATGTATTAAAATAGTCACAGTGAAATAATGTGATACAATACTTCAGAATAATATAGAAGAGTGGAGAGAAAAGTATAATATCTGAGTCTTATTGGGTAAAGGAGAAAGGGTTAGGAGTGGCTTTATTGAGCAAGTGCCTTGAGCAGAGTGAAGTTCACTTCAACATACACAGATGTAGGGAAGAGAATGGAAATCTACCCTGGCCCTCTCAGTTCTGCCCATTAAACCGAGTTATTGTTTCTGTTTAGCGTGCAGTGTCAGTGTGGGAGAATATCAGAGGTTAAGACTGAAGCTATTGGCAAAACTTGATTTGTGAAGGGACTGAAGAGTTGAACTGTTATAATTTAGTCATTAGGGAGGTGTGAAGTCCTTTGAAAGAAAAGATCAGTCCATTTGCCAAGCCTGTAGATCTCAAAACCAATAGGTCGTACACAGAGGAAAATGGTACCTAGTGACAGACATACTTGAGCCTGAAAAAGTATCTTGGGGCACGTCATTTGTGGTTTCTGTGAATTAATCAACAAAATTTAATCAACACAAACTTCAAGCCTAGAATTGTATTAAAAAATGATTGCCATATAAAAGCAAGTTTATGAAGACATAGACACTTTGGAAATCATTTCAGGGAGCCAAGATACAGACACAAAAAGAATAGCAAGAAAAATTATAACATATACATAGCGACTAAGTGGTCTGACAGCTGCTCTAATACTAAGTCTTTACAGTGAGATATCACTGGGGTTTAGAGTAGCAGGTGTAGAAGGGCCAGGATTGGTAAAAAAAACAAAAAACAAAAAACGGTAGGTCTCCAGCTTAACGTTGAAGAATGAATGAACTTCAGATTACCGAAGGAGGTGGTTGTAGCATTTCATCTTGGGAGATGAGTATGAATAAACTCTTGAAAGTACGATTTGCCATAACATTTGTTAAGATTAATCATTTCCTTATTTTGATTTAAGTAACCAAACTCCATACTTTATTCAGATTTCTCTAGTCTTTTCCTGATGTCCTTTTCCTATTCCAGGATTTCATCCAGAACACCATATTCCATTTAGTTATCACATATTCTTAGGCTCCTCTCGATTGTGAGAATTCTTCAGACTTTCCTTGTTTTTGATGACCTTGACAGTTGCGATGAGTTTTGGCCATGTATTTTATAGAACATCCCTTGATTGGAATTTGATGTTTTTCTCATGATTAGCCTGGGGGTATGGTTTCTTGAGAGGAAGACTACAGAGATAAATTGCCATTTTCAAGACATCATATCGAGGGAACACACAAACAGCGTGACTTGTCACTCTTGATGCTGACCTTGATCATCTGGCTGAGATAACATTGTTTGTTGGGTTTCTCCACCGTAAAGTTACTCTTTTTCTTTGCCCTCTTTCCATGCTGTATTCCTTGGAAGGAAGTCACTATGCATAGTTCACACTTAAGGAAAACAAATGATTACCATATCCCACCTCCTCAAGGACACACTATTTACATAAATCATTTAGAATTCTTCTGCACCGTTTATTTATTCTATCATTTATTTATATCAGTATGCACTCACAAATATTTATTTTGTACTTTGGGTTATAATTCCAAATACTACTTTATTTATTTTCTTGTACAAAATGTTCTAGCTTTGGCCACCGGGAGCTCTTTCTGTTGGCTACTG
Source organism: Lepilemur ruficaudatus (assembly GCA_963574885.1). NCBI lineage: Eukaryota > Metazoa > Chordata > Mammalia > Primates > Lepilemuridae > Lepilemur > Lepilemur ruficaudatus. The sequence goes on along the minus strand of CAUYRT010037051.1, from coordinate 42,158 downwards.
TGTCTCTTGGACATATCCCTTTAATGTGTTTTTTGTTTGTTTGCTTTTTAGCAATTTCTTACTTTTGGGCACTCCAAGATGCTCTAGGCTCATTGTGTATATTTCCAAACCTAACTCTAGATTCAATCATTTGTCAAGTTGACCTTGTTCCTTTTCTTGGAGAATGGTATTAGAAATCTAGATCTGGTCACTAGGAGTGTTTCTTGCTCCTGGTGTGTTTGTGCTTTGAGTTTCTCTCAGCTGATGGAGCAAGGGAATGTATGCATATAGACACACATTATATAAATATAGACACATATCCACACATTTCTATATGATATCATCTGTATCTATGTTAAGCTAAAGGTGAATCCATACTGATGCCTCCAACTCTGATCCATTTACCACGTAGATCACTCTAGTCTCCCTCCTCTGCTTATCTGTCTGAAACTTCCCAATCAAATAATAAGAAACCCAGCTTCCACTACGTATAATCCATTCATTTAGTTGTTCAACTATAGCACACAAGTTGAAATATCAAAATTATTAATCCGTATTTACATGGGATAATTTTATCAAGTAGAATACAATTCTTATGAGTAGTTTTCTTTGCCTTTAGTTTTACATTTTCCACTCATTTCCACAGTTACTTAGGTCAGCAATTTCCCCTCCTCCTGTATAGTGAGGTTGTTTCATACATTTGTAATACAATTAGGTGTTTTTTGGTCACATTGTGCATTCCATCCTGGTATTCTCCTGACCTTCTAAGTGATGCTTATTTAATTTGCATACATTAAGTGCTGTAAAGTTGTATAGGTTTTGACAAACATGTCATGCATTAGCCATTACAGTATCATACAGAATGGTTTCATGACTCTAGAAATTCTCCTTGCTTTATCTACTCAAACTTCTTTCCTCTTTCACCAAACCCCTAGAACCGCTAATCACTGATCTTTTTTATTGTCTTTCACTTCTTTTATTGGTTTGTTTTTTTCCAGAACCTCATATAATTGGAATCATATAGCATATAGCCTTTTCAGACTGGCTTCATTCTCTTAACAGTGTATGTTTAAGATATATTCATGTCTTTTCATGGTTTGATAGCTCATTTATTTTTATTGCTGAATAATATTCTATTGTATATATGTACCACAGCTTGCTTATCTATTCATATATTGAAGCACATTTTGGTTGTTTCCAGTTTTTGGTGATTATGTCTAAAGCTGCGATAAACATTCAAGTGCGGGTTTTAGTGCAGGCATAAGTTTTCAAATCAGTTGGGCAAATATTTTGGAGAATGACTGCTGGATCTTATGGTAGGACTATGTTTAACTTTATAAGAAATTGTCAAACTGTCCTCCAAAGTGAATGTACAATTTTACATTTCCCTGGGTAATGAATGAGAGTTACTATTGCTCTATGCCCCACCCGCAATTGGTATTGTCCATTTGCGGTTTTTTTTTTTTTTTGTATTTTAGCCATTCTAATATGTGTTAGTATCTCATTGTTGTTTTAATTTGCAATTCCCTAACAAAAAATGGTGATGAACATTTTTTTCATATGTTTATCTGCCATCTGTGTATCTTCTTTGGTAATTTGTCTGCTTAGGACTTTTGCCCATTTTTTAATTGGGTTGTTTGTGTTCTTACTGTTGAGTTTTAAGAGTTCTTTGTACACTCTGGATAAAAGTCCTTTGTCAGATATATTTTTGCAAATATTTTCTCCCAGGCTACGGTTGTGTCTCCATTCTTTCAGCAGTGTCTTTTACATAGCACAAAATTTTGATTTTAATAAGGTCCAACGTACTTTTTTCTTGGATCTTGCTTTTGTCATGGTTTCTAAAAACTCATTCCCAATCCCAAGGTCATCTATTTTTGTCTGACATTTTCTTTTACAGGTTACACAGTCTTGCATTTTACATTTAATTTAAGTTTATGATTCATTTTGAGTTTATTTTTGTGAAAGGTGGAAGATCTTTGTCTAGGCTTTTTTTTATTTTTCAATTTTTTTACATTATGGACATTCAGTAATTCCAGCCCCATTTGTGGAAAAGACTGTCCTTTCTTCATTGAATTGCCTTTGCTCCTTTGCCAAACATTAGTTGACTGTATTTGGGTGGGCTACTATTCTGTTCCATTGATATATGTGTCTGTTCTTTCACTAATACCACATGGTATTGATTACTATAGTTTACAGTAAGTAATGAAATCAGGGTAGTGTAAGTCCTCCAATTTTGTCATTCATCATTAATATTTCTTTGGTTATTCTAGATCTTTTGCCTTTCCATATAAACTTTAAAATCTGTTTATGCAAATATCTACAAAATACTGTGCAGGGATTTTGACTGAGATTGCACTAGATCTCTAGATAAAATTAGGAAAAATTGACATCCTTATAGTAATATTAAGTCTTCTAGCCCATGAACACAAAATATCTCTACACTTAGTCAGATATTCTTTTATTTTTTTTTCCATCAGAGTTTTGCAGATTTGTACATGCAAGATTTTCATATTTTGTTAGATTTGTGTGTTAAGTATTAAATTTTTTGGTTGCTTTATAAATGTATTTTTATTTTATTTCAAATTATAATTGTTTATTAGTGAAACATAGTGAAACAATTGACTTTAGTATATTAACATTTTACCCTGTGACCTTGCTACACTTGATTATTAGTTCCAGGAGTATTCTTGTCAATTTTTGAGGATTTTCTACATAGATGATCCTGTCACCTGAGAATAATGACAATTTTATTTCTTCCTTGCCAACCTTTTATTTTCTTTCCCTTTTTTTTATTTCAGAGTATTACAGGGTACACATATTTTGGTTTCATAATTTGCTTTTGTATAGTTTGAATCAAAGTTAAAAGTGTGCCCTTCACCCAGATAGTGTGCATTGTACCTATTAGGTGTGAATTTACCCAATCCCTCCTCTCCCTCCTGCTTGATTTCTGTTGAGTTTACTTCCACATGTGCACATGAGTGTTGATAGATTAGTTCCACTTTAGTATTGAGTAGCTGTTATTTCCTTTTCCTGTTTGATTGAAGTAACTAGGCCTTACAGTGCTATATTGAGTAGGAATGGTGAGAAAAGATATCATTGCCTTGTCATTGATTTAGGGGGTAAATATCCAATACCTCACCATTAAGTATGATGTTAGCTGTGGGGTTTTACGTGGGTGTTCTTATCTGGTTGTGGTAAGAATCCTCAACCAAGAATCCCCTCTATTCTTAGTTTGCTGAGAGATTTATGTATTTATATTTCTTCACTTATTTTTTAAATCATGAATGGATGTGGTGGAAATAAGTGAGAGAAAGTGTTCTATAATCTTATGATTTCATCCCAGTCTTTCAATGGATCTGGGTGTCTGGGCTGTGACCTTCACACGTATCTCTCCATTGTCATAGCTCCATTGTCCCCTTAGATGATATAGGAAATATAGAAAGCTTGTAGTAAAAACAATGCATTTCTCCATGTAAAATAAAAGTTTGGAAAAGTCCTTTTCCCTGGAGAGTAGTTATGGAGAACACTCTTGGGAATACAGTATTTCAAAATGATTACTTTTGCCCTCATGGTGCAAGAAAATGTTTCTTGGATCTTCACCATGAGAAACTACTAGGTTCCTAGAGGTAAAACACACAAAAATCTGGGGTCTCTCTTAAAACCGCAGGTCCCAGGAGTTTCTTACTTTAATTGTTCCTGCTATTTGGCTCCAGCAATCTCCACTGTAGGTACGCTGGTCTCCACTGTGAATCTCGTGAAGTGCCTGATTCTCCAGATTTGGGGCTGAAAGTTTGTCTGGCAAACTAAGCTGTGTGCTGGGTCCAAGAATAGTCATCGCTTTTTAGTTTGTTGAGTTTTTAATGGTTGTAAAGATGGAAATAACAACTCCCAAACACTTTACATGTTGGATCTGAGACCAGAAGCCAATCTGTTACTTTTTTATCTCCCATTTGGGAGCCCAGACTCTTGAGATCCTGAGCTGTGTGCCATGCATCGTTAGGGACTCCACTTGTCCTAAAAGCCTCAGTTATCTTGGAAGCAGAGAAGCACTCAGCTCAGGAACACGTAGGGTGAAATTCAGTTGAATTGTGAACAGGCTGAGTGGAAACTGGACAGATTATGCAAATAAATTTTCAATGCTTCCCTTATACAAAACCCTTTTATGAAAAAAAATGTTGTAAGGTAATTTCTAGAAGGAGCAGATGGGAGCATGGAATCATTTATTCCAGATATTGATTGAGTACCTAATTTATGCCAGACTCTGTGGGAGGTCCTGGGGCTATAAGGACAGGTAAAATGAATATATTCCCTATGCATGTTGAGTTTCAGTTTAGGGCAGATACGTGTACAGTGTACGTCTTAGTATGATTTGGAGGATAATCTTCCAGGCAAGAGAAAAAAGGCTATAAACACTGGAGATAAGAGAGAACAAGAACTAAAAAGAAACAGAGAATTTCTGGCTGGAGAAAGCATGACATTTGTTCTAGTCAGACTCACAGCAGGAAATAAATGGCACATTCAAAAGGTATAATTGAAGATACTTTAAGGAAGGAACTGTTTGCAAAGACGTTGCCAGGGTTAATGGAAACCCTTAGGCGTTGATACAGTAGTTGGCGTTGATAAACTAGTCATCACCCCACCTGAAGGAGGATAGAGAGGGAGTGGTTATCAATACTGGGGAGAGTGATGACTATTAAATACGGCTGCTAGGAAGGGGATGCAGGACCCAGTTGAGGACTGCAGCGGCTGCCAATCCCTGGCCTGACAGGAAATGACCCAGGAACATAAATCTTCTCCTGTTCTGTATCTCTTGTAGTCGCCTGCGATTGGCCGAACTCACTTAGAGACAGTCCATAGTTAGTCTTCCTGGGCAAAAAGCAGGGTAGAAAGGATGGAGAATGAAATTGGCAGGGATGGGTGGAGGGGCAAATTGAGATTATGTCCCATAGTTCATCCATTTTGCCCCCTCAGCATTGCTCACAGAGCGGACAAAATCCCATTAGCTAGCTATCATGTGTTAAAATAATTAATTGGAAAATCATTAGACTGAGGAGGCTTCAGTGCCCTGGGTTCTCGTGTAAACAAAACGAAACCCAACTCAGCGTAAATTGTGAAACAAAACTTAAGCTTAACCAGAAACTGCCAACTAACCTCCACCTAGGGACTTTGCGCGGGAAGAATTCACATACAGGTACTGCTGCACTTCGATCAGTCACATGACCTCTTCGCCTTGCTTCTGCGTCCGCCCTGTGAACGCTCACGCGCGCTGGGTGGAGCCCCGAGCTGCCTGCGCTATGGAGCTGCCCGATGCATCAAATAAACTCAAATAAACTCTGCTCAAATAAACTCTGCATTTTTAACGTACCTAAGTTTATCTTTTAACCTATAGCATCGCAGAATGGTGTAATTTCAGCCGTATTTCCTCATGAAGCCCCAAATTTTAGCCTTCACGAATACACTGTATTATGTGAAACTGAGAAAAAGAGTCAAAAGCAATTAATTGAAATAAAATACAGATGCAAATGTCCTCACTTCTAGAGCTGTTCTTAAGGCCTAAATTGAAATTGAAGTTTTCTTTTTCTATTACTGATTTCATGATCCCCTTGCTCTCGGGACACACTTCCTTTGGATGGAGTTCCGTCCCAGATGAGGGGAACCCAAACAGAATTTCCACAGCATCTGGGTCCTTGGTGGTCCTGATTTTATAGGATTGCCCCAGTTTCCTATTGACTAGTATGATTGGCTAGGAGGCATCGAAGTGAATCTACTAGATTTCAGTGAAGTCCCCGATTTATCTAATTCTTTCAGCTTTGCATTGTGTGCCTCTTTGTGTTGGGTGGGTGGCACAGGGGCAGAGGCTTGTTTTCCACTTTAGAAGGGGATTTTGGACAGATTTCCTACCAGTGGGCCACTAGAAGCTCACCGAGGCAGCAGGCTCTGGACTTTGGTTGGATTTCTCTTTCATCTTCCGGCATGAATGGGTGTTATATAGACATTTAGGGTAACAGCAAGAAATAATCAGGATGAATCATAAAAATTGTTCTTAACGTCAATGAACCAATGTGGTCTCCTGTGAAATATCCATATTTTAATGTCCCCTAGACAATGAACTTGAGAGTTCACAAATTTGGACCTTACATAGGGCAAGGTCCTGTCTCTGCCTCCTGAGGACAAACTGCTTTGGATTATTCTTGTCTACGTGGACTGAAAAGAAAGCAGTTGTTCGGTCAATATCTGCATATCTGAAGGACCAGGAGTGGTGTTGATTTGTGCCAGTAGATCCCACTTCTGGAACTATAGCCACAATAGACATCACCATCTGATTAAATTTATAGCAATCTATACTCATTCTCTAAGCAGTATGGATTTTGTACCAGGCAAACAGGTGAGTTAAATGTGGCAGAAGTCACATATTCCTGCATCTTTGCAGCCCTTGATGGAGGCACTAATCCCTGCAGCACCCCCAGTGAAGGAACGATTCTTTTGGTTTATTATGCTGGAGGGTGGGAATGTAGCAGCATTTGAGTTTCTAGACTTCTGAGTTCTAGCTTTAGTCATCCAAAAGTAGTAGATGCCCAGGACTGTACGTAATATGATTCACAAAGCCAGTTAGATCTTAAGTTTTAAAATGTTCTTTGTTATTTGCCTATTTTGAAGTGCAAAGTTAAAAATAAAAAAGGAAAGGAAAAGGAAAAGGAACAGATTTTTCTGAAGTCAAGGTCCAAAGAATGATATTAATATATAACCACTGGAGTGTTGTTAGACAAATAGTCCAGATTGTTTGGGAAGATTTCTTAATGTTTCAGTTGGGAAGGGAAAAATGAAGCATGAAACATAAATACAATCCATTTACCAACAATGAAAGTTTCCAAGGGTGACTTTTGGCTTGTTTAGACTTTCAACATAGCTGGAAGTATTGTTCTTTTCTCAGATATTGCATTTTTCTGAAATTGGTAATGAAATAGATATTGTATTTCTTTGGTATGAAATAAAATGATTCATCTCAAAGTAGGAAATATCTCATCTTAAAGCATAAGGGTGCTTGCTTATTTGATAAATCATTAAAAATGGGCAAGTGTACACATGGAGAGCAATTTGGAGGGGGTCACATTTCTTCATCTAATAATCTTGTACTTCTGCCTCAAGACAAATAAATCTGGGTAAAACTGTTTCATCAGAACTTGTCTACATATGGCGTTCTCTGAAAGTCTATAATGAGTTCAATTCAGACTACTAATTTTATCCTTTTATTTTTAAACTTTATTTGCTTATATGGACATAAATATTTTCTTTTAAATAACATTGGCTTAAGTCTCTAAGGATAGGAACATGCTTTATTTTTCTTATGATTTTCTTCCCCTCTACTTTGTATGATCTGAGCTCTTGGTAAGTCAATAAGTTACTGTGTTTTCTGGGAAGGCAAAGATGTGATAAGTGTTTGTAAACATTCTTTCCAATCCCTGAAACATTAAATTGGCTGGTTTTAAAAAGTATCATGATAAACCACAGCAAATTTTAAGTCTTTGGGAAAGATCCCACCATTTTCCCAGTTTACTGCAATAAAGAGATTGCTTGCAGAGAAGTCTGTGAAGCCACAGACTTTGTGTTTGCTCACAAAGATCTCCAAAGTATAATGGCCTGTCCTCCATTCTGCCTTCTAAATGCCATGCAGGTTACTGTTGTAGGTAAACTTTAGCTCAGAACCATGCTGGAAAGGAGTGCCTTGGGAATGTAGCTCCTGGTTTCCACTTTGCATTGAGAAGAGATCTTAGAATGGGATGTGCCAGTCTAGGTCCTCCAAGGAGTGGAATCCAAGTTGGAGTTAAACATACAGTTTTTATTAGGGGAAATTCCTGTATGAGAAAGTAGAGAGGGTTCTAAGGAAGGCTGGGAGAGCTGCCAGACTGTGAAACTATTCCTATAAATTGGTAAAGGAAGAGATCAAGAAGTTTGGGTGGAAATGACATGCACCACCTTGCAGTCCAGAGGTTTGCCAAGGTGTCAGGGAGTCGTCAAGCCAAAGGTAGTCACTGGAGGAATCCCAGGTCTCCCAGAAAGATGTCTGCCTTGTATTCCTGCCACCCTCAGTCATTGGTTGGAAGCAGCTCGTGGGACATGTGGTCTCAATGCAAATGTGGTGATGGATTTCATAGCACACAACAGGAACCCTTGCTTTAAGTTACCTGCAGCTGCAAGTAATTTCACAGACCATTGCATGGGGGATTTTGTGAAAGATTGGCATCTATTCATCTATCACAGCCCACCCTTTTGTCAACTAGCATCCATACCACTCCTTTAACACATATTATACTCTTTAGCTTGCTATGATAAAGACCAGAAAAACATCTGTCCAGCAAGATGCTGCTCTTCTGACTACAACCAAACACATCTTCACCTTCTCACAAAGTGGAGACTCCAAGCTGTGCATGCTACTTTATGCCCTGAGTGATATTGATCATTCTTTTAGAGCAGTCACAATCCTTTTGTTATCCTTCAACTTAAATACTGAGTTATACAGTTAACCACTATTAACACAAGTTATATCAGGTAAAAAGTGAGTTGCTGAAGAAAGAAGGAAACAGTATTGCATATATGCATATATATTTTAAATTATACATATTCAAACAATGGAAGATATGCATAAATAACCCAGTTCTCATTTTTGCAACTGGCCATGAAACTGTGACTGCAATTTATTAACATTTTTCCTCCACTGCCCATTTCATTTTCTTTTTGTTCTCAGCTGGCGCCCCCGATGGTTATGGGTCTAGTTCTGGTGAGTCTATGCTTTTAGTGGTTTTTCTTATAGGATGTTATTGTACGTATGTACCTACTAACTTTTACTATGGGATATAGGGCTACTAAGACGTTCCCTAGAGAATCCTCTAGGCTCTAGTCATGTTCTTTTTTACCTAACTGTGTAACAGTAACTCTGTTTCTCCTTGGTAACCAAGATTAGTCACCTGGCCAACACATACACTTCTTTTTTTGGCTGTTGAGTCAGTGCACAAGGAGCCCCAATAGCCAGATGATCAGTTTTAACTTTCAGGTCAATGAAACCCTTGCTACCTTCTCTATTGTAGAAATTATGTCTAAACAAACAGAACCCAAAGTTTTGAAGATTGGAAGCCAAAACTTTTAGTGCATCATTAGTCATCTTACTGAGAGGAGCGATTCTCATTTCCACCCTTGGGTTCCCAGATTCGTGCATCCTCCCTGTGGGCTGGCTCAAATCACATATCATATCTGAAGGACGTTACCTAGCCCAGTAAACATATTGTCACCCAGATGGTGCCGTAACTCACTGAGTATTCAAAAGTGCATTTCACTCTTCTCCCAGGCCTCCTCTGAAAATGATCTCCTATGCTTATTCTCTCAGTTAATAGTGTCTTAATATAGCCTACATTCAAGACTATCCAGTAGAGGCTGAAGAAACTAGATATCTTAAACATCATAGAGATGTATAAGATGTGATTCCCTCCCCTTAGGAAGTTTTCAGGGATAATGCAGTCACATCAATTGTTAATTTTTAATTAGTAAATTAAAATGCTTAAATAGAGGCACAAAGAATATGCTACAGTGTTTGAGAAGGGAAGGAATATCCCTCCTAGTTTGAAGGTCGGAACAGGCTCTACAGAGGGTATGCATGGTGGGGGAGAAGTTATCTCAGGCAGTGGAAACAAGAGCAAAGGAAAAAACATGTAGCAATTTCAGGAGCTCAGCCAGAGGAGTCTGACTGGGCCAGAGACAAAACAAGCGTAAGAAACAAGCAGCAAAGGAAGCTTGAAAGGTGGATGGGTTTGAGATCTTTGCAGAAACTGAAATGTCAGTCTAATAACTTCTTACAGCAAAGAGAAGCAATAGGAGCTTTTTCTTTTCTCTTGTTTGTTTTCTTCCAAAAAAAAAAAAATGTTGCCAAATATTATGATGGAAGAAAGGTCAGAGCTTAAACCCTGTTTTTACTGCTCAATTGTGTGATCTTGGAGAAGTACATGTCTCTCTGAGTTTCGGTTCTATTATCAGTACATATGGATGATAATACACACTTCACAAGGTTAAGAGGGTGAAATACCAGCTCTGCTGTCTAGTCTTTCATTAAATAAATACGTCCTGAGCCTCTCAGCATGCACTATGCACTGAACCAGGTAGCTGGTCTTGGTGGTGATGAAGACAACACTGACAACTGTACTTGGGAGGCGACATGCATGGTTACAACCTGCGACTCACCCTGCATGGAGCCCCACGGATGCTTTGTGTACAGTCTGAGGTCAGAGTCCCAGCACCCTGAGGCCACTGGGCATGAGGGGTAGAAGGCTGGGACTGTTCTTCTCATTTTATGGGACTATGACCTATTCCTTTTATTTCTCTTTCATCGCTTCATTCTTTTGGCTGAACAATTACTTTATTACAATTTGTTGCAATCACAGGAAAAAACTGTATGCAGGTATACAATTTCTTAACTGTTAACATCATATAACAGTGTCCATTGGCAAACCATTCTACAATTTCAACAAAATACCAGACTCCCCATCTCCCAGCTCCCCCCTCCCTCCATATCTTCTCCCCTTATGGAAACACACCTTAATTCTAGCAAACACAGTTGTGATCATATGAGTCATCATTACCGTAATAGCTTGCTCTTGGGATGCACCGGCATTGTTTCAAGCACTGCACATATATTACATTATTTGATACTCAAAACAACACTGTGAGGTGTATGTTGTTTTTATTCCCATTTTACAAATGAAAAAACTGGGATTGAAAGGGATCAAGCAACTTGCCCAAGCTGCTGGACTGCCAAGTGGCAGAACTTCCAGGCCAAGCTTGAGTGTCACTCACACCCTTTGTCACCAGCTTTCCCCAGCACTGTGGGGCATCCCATTTCAGGGACTGACTGCACTCCAAGCCTCACCCTAACCCCAGTGGTCCTCCAAATATCCCTGCTAGGTTTCCCCATGCTAGGCTTTACATATCCATCAAAATGGAATAATATGGTAAAAAAAAAAATCTAGATTTTCATAAGCAGAAAAATCCCTCTTCTTCTGCAGTTTCCTGCTCTTTCCCTCTCTCTGCACCCAGCACAACGTTCAGCCTATTTTGTTTTGGATGCTTGGATAGCCTGTGGGGTGGTGTGTGAATTCCTTAATTGCTGAACTTTATTCTTTTTCCCCTCTCAGTGGATGCAAACCTGGAGTCGGGTTGAATTGCTAGAGCCATTGGAAGGATCTTCAAAGACTGCATGGGGAAAAGGAATAAACTTGCAACAATAGAAGAATTTGAGGAAAGATTAGAGATGTCTTGTAAGGATTTTATTACATTTTATTGATATATACGTAATCCTTTTTCTTTGCCTTCCCATGAAAGCTTGATATCTTTGCATTTATCTATCTATCTATCTGTCTGTCTATCTATCCATCTATCGCTATCCATCCTACTTATCTATCTTGCTAATATTTTCTGGAGTTTGAAATTTTGGGAGGGTCACCTAAAATTTGGGCTTAGTGTGGGCTGAAGGTCAAAAGCTAAGGCTACCCACAGGCAGCAACCACATCTGGGTTACATCTTTGACATCTGAATCTTAGCAAACACATACCTAGCATTTACTATGAGCCAGTCACTATCTAAATACTTTAGATATATCAACTTATTTAATTCTTGCAACAACTCTACAAGTCAGAAATTATTGGCTTCCTTTTAAAGATAGAGAAACTGAGGCATAGAAGGGTTAAGTGACTTGCTTAAGGTCACACAGTTAGTGTGTGGCAGAACTAGCATTTGAACCCGGGAAGGCTTGTTTCAGAGATGGTGATCTTTCCCGCTATGCTGAATTCTAGTGATTTCTGAATTCTATGTATCTCCCTATTACATGTATGTTTTCCTCTATTTTATAATCATAATCCCAGATATGCATTGAGATTATGTCTGCTTAGACTTTAATCACTGAGAAATGTCCTTTCCTCCAGCAATATATAAGCCCCACCTAGCTACCTTTGTACCAAGGGATTCTGATGTTTTGGATACAGCTGATTTCACTGGGGATTAGAACCTAACCTAGGAAGGGCCAAGAAGGGTCTCAGAGCTGGGAACTGAGAGCTGACCTGTGTGAACAGCACAACTTCAGAGAAGGGCTGAACCCCAGCTGTCAAGAACCTCAGGCTGCTCTTGTCCCCATCTTCCTGAGCCCTGGTTATTAATAATAGCCTTGGATTTTGTGCATCACTTGAGAATCTTTCTAATAAATCTCCGTATGGTGAAGCCAGTTAGAGACGGTCTCTGTTACTTGTAAGCAAGGGTCTTATCTAAGCCACTGTGCCTTGCTAAACCACACAGACACTATTATTCTTCTGTCAGTAAAGGGAAGGCGTGCTCATATATGCATATGTTTGTACTTTAGCTATATTTCACTTTTTTCCAATTGTTTTCTTTGTATTTTATAGCTAGAGATTTCCTTTCGTTATTTCAACAAATATTTATTTTGATGAAATATAAGTCAATATACTATTGAATTTAAATCTTATAACTAATACTAAATCCAGAAGCCACCATTGTTCAATCAAGCTGAAATAACATTTATTACCTTGAGATATTACTGAACCAAATCCTTCCAAAACATGGCGCACTTGCTCTACAGCAAAGGTCACTATACAATTACAGTTCTGGGTAGAGGCACTTAGTGAGAGTAACCATGGTACCGAAGGGAAGCTAGACAGGAAAGATCATCATCATTTCACTCTCACGTTATTTTGTTTATGAGTGCTTCGATGTCAGAAAAATAGGTTTATTCTCTAAAGTGAAAATATAAAAATGCATGTTTTAATTCTGTTGAAAAATCAAACCAACCAGTTTTTCAATTAATACATACGTTTTAAAAACTAAGTAGATGCCTAGTGCATTGCTAGGCTATTTTAGTATTTTTACCTTTTTTAGTTATATTAACTTTCCGAGTCATCTCTGTCCATGCCTCACACTGAAATCAACCAAGATCAGTCCTGGGAGTGCCTTTGCTTTAAATTCCACCGTGATTGCTAGAGAGGAGGAAATTCATGATAAGCATGGATTGACAATCACTACTGCCTGTAAATCTCTCTCTCGAGGTTCATTCTTTGTCTATAGCCCCCATTTTTGTGCTGTACTTACATTTTTTTTTTAGAGATGGGATCTCACTATGTTGCCCAGGTAGGACTTGAGCTCCTATACTTAAGCAATCCTCCATCCTGAGCCTCCTGAGTTGCTGGGACTACAGGTGCCAACCATCACACCTGTCTATTTTTATACCTAAAATTTTAAGTTTAAAGTGTTGCTGCCACCTTTTATTTTGGTTCTCTGAGTCTTCTAAGTTGGCCAAGAAGGAATGAGCAAAGCTTAGTTTCCCCTTATTGCACTGGTTCTCAACCAAGGGCTGCTTTGCTCCCCAGGGAACATTTGGCTGTCTGGAGACTATTTTGGTTGTCACAATGAGTAGGAGGACAGAGTGCGACTGACATCCAGTAGGTAGAGACCATGCATGCTCCTAACCATCCTACAATGCATAGGACATCTCCACTTCACCCACCCACCTCCCCACCTCCTGTCCAAATAGCGCTGAGGCTGTGAGACTCTGCCATACCGTTACAGTGAAGACTAGTTATGAGAATGGCTTTTAGAACAGACGGGCCTGGCCTTAAATTCTGGATCTGCCATTTACTAACTCTGGTGCTTTTGATAAGTTATTTTTTCTATCTCTGCCTCAATTTTCCTATCTATTAAATGTAATAATAATTATTATTGTGTACATTTGTTGGGCAGATTAAGTTAATAGGTGTACAACACTTAGCATTGTTCACGACACATAGTTCTCAATAATAGGTTATAGTTTTGCTGCTATTCAACTGAGTTGTAGAGTTTTTTCTAAGGAAACTTTTCTATGAAATTAAGGGGAAAAAATAACAAACAAGAGTGAATGCAAAAGCAAAGAAGTAGACACATGTATTCAACCTAGATTCTTTTCTCCTTAAGGCCACCGAAATCCACTCACCAAGAGGTCTGCCAGCCCCAGGTTTATCATTTTCTCTTGTCTTGCTTGAATTGTGTAGAGCACAAGTGTGGCAAACTTAAGTGATTACAGGGGCCAGACAGGTCATATGTATGACACAGGTGGCCCAATGTTGGCATTTTAAACATAGAGGAATGTCTTCACCCTACAAAGAAATATGCTCTCTCTCATTTTTCTTGAATCATGTGGATTTCTTAGTCTTTTGTTTTCCTGCAATTTACAGAGACATGGGTGCAGAGAAAAACATCTCCACCTTAATCTATACAACAGTGCGATGACAATGGTAAGTGGCAACCAACCCTTGGCCTTGGTGTTGGGGAGAGGGCTGTGGGTGTGTGCGAGACTGGAGATGGCGGCCTGGCCTTCAAAGGGCAGCTGCTACTCAAGTGAAGCTGATGGTTGAAACACGGGAATATGAGTCCAGCGGATGCCAAATCTTTTCACTTTTTGAAAAGAAGACAGGATTCTGGATTTTTATGTGAGCTCTCTTGATATTTAAATATTGGCTTATATTGTTGAAATATTGCCGTGCAGATAAAAAAAATATGGCTGAGGACTGAATTCAGCCTAGGAGCAGTCAGTTCTTTTAGACTAATACAATAAAACCTTTTCTACCTTTCAGTCCCATTGCCTGTTATTCAAAGGTCTCAGCAATGCATTGCTCATTCGATAATTATTGTTGAATGCCTACTGTGGTCCTGGGGCTATTCTAAGCTTGGGATACAGCAATGAAGCACGCAAAGTGCCTATTCACTGTGAAGCTTGCATTCTGGTGGGGAGAGACAATGAAAACAAATAAAGATGTAGTAGAGCAGGTGGTGAGGGGGGTTTGAGCAACACGCAGCAGGCAGGAGAGATAAAGAGAGCCTATGAGGGTAGCCTCAAAATTAAGGGGGTGTTTGAGCAGAGAGCATAAAGAACACAGGAAATGAGCATTGCTGATATTTTAGGGAGTAGAATTCCAGGTAAGTGCTACAGGATGGGCAAAGAGCCTGAGGCACATGGTCCGCTTCGCAAACTTACAGAGCCCCAGGGAGGCCAGTGTGGCTGAAGCACAGTGAGTGAGGGCCGGAGCAGAAGGGCTCCTGGGCCCTGGAGAAGGTTCAGATTTTGTTCCCTTAGGTGGGAAGCCATTGGAGGAGTTGGAACAGACAAGTCGCATGATTTACATTTGAATAGGATGACGCCAGCGCTGTTGGGAATAGGCGGTAGAGGAGCTTTCTATTTTGAGTGCTCTGGGCATAGTTGAGGCTGAAACTTGGCAGTGGTCAATGGTCAATTGTGGACATGGCTGACACTGGCTCTTCTGCTTAGCACCACCTCTCCCCAGCCCTCCAGTTAAGGCACCCTATGGCAGAGGCCCTTCCTCTCACTTTTAGGTGCATTTTGAAGATTCCCAGGTGTGATATTCTTTTTCCTCTCTAGAATCTTCCAGTTCCCATACTCCAGGTTCTGCTATTCGTGGACTATTCTGCTTGGCTGTCTGTGGATTGACTCTCAGTTCCAATGGGCACGTCTCTTCCCAAGGTCGTATTGCCAGGAAGCCTCCTTGCTTCCCTTCCCTCTCCACCCTGTATTTGTCCCTGGATTCTCGAATCCCCAGAGTGCCCCAACCCCACTGTGCTCCAGTTGGTCTGGGAGAGATCTGAGGGAGACACCTGTGTCCAGGATGGTGTTTTTGTCTTGCCATCTCTTCTCCAGTAATCAAAAAGTAGGCACGTGTGTATCTCTCACTCTTTCAATTACTGCCCTACCTGCTGGATAAATTTCCTGTTTTCACTCTCAAAGATGTTTTCATTTTCTATTTCATTAAGAGCACAGACTTTGTAGACAGCTTTCCCAGGGCTCAAATGCTGGCTTTGCTAATCACAGTCTGTGGGTCCTTAAGTGAGTAACTCAACCTCTCTCAGTTTGCTTCTGTGTTAAATGGATAGTAAGTCTCATCTAACAGGACTGTGAGTATATTAAATGAGTTAATAAAGTTCTTAGAAAAGTGCCTGACACAGTATTCTTTAAATAAATGTTAACTATTGTCATTATTATTGTTAATTTTTCTTTATATTATTTAGATGTTTCAAAAAGTATGGAATCTTTTAATGTATATAAAATATGTGTACATACTAGTAGATAAATCAGCATTGAAAAGTAAGAATCGTACCAGGAGCTTACAAAGGTTTAAGTATTCACTGAATGACATGATCACCATTAGCAAAATGTCACTTGAATTGAGTGACTCTTTTTTATTTTCTTTTTTACAGGAGGGAAAGAAAAAGATTCCAATTTAAATCAATTGCAGCTGTTCTATTTCTCAAGACTCTGCCAGAATATGTGTGCAGCTGAGGAATTTTAAGTGGAAAGAGGCAACCTCCCATAAATCTTCCTTTAGTATATTCATATCCGACCCATGTTAGACAATTAGGTCCCTCATGGGGTGTGAACAAAAAGGAGGTGGGGGCAGACTGGGAAGGAGGTTGGATGCTGCTGTCTTGTTCTTTTGTCTTCAGAAAAATAATGGCCCCAAGAGGTCAGACTTAATCTCCTTTTATGGAGAAGGTGTGGAGAGGAAAGGGCAAAGGGATGAGAGGGAGAAAGCTAGAAGGGAGAGGAATAGCTTGGATCATTTAAAAACCTCATAGTGGGTTTTATAATTGGTATTTATTTCTGATTTTCTTGCTTCAGGGAATTCAATGGGTGAAAGTCCCACATACCAAACAGACACAAGGCCATCTTTGCTTTTTAAATGATTCAAGACAGGACTGCCTGAAAGACAGACGCTCCCTTAGTGTATTTAAAAGAGAACTCAGATTGCAGGATAATCAGTTTGCAAATAGCTTTTCAAGAACCCTCCGTTAAGTATTCATTAATTTATTTGCATGTTTGTCTTTTTGGTTAATGATCGCAAGAGCCTCTAGAAACCCTGTGAAATCTTGAATCCATACCTTCTTCAACTTTCTGAATGAGTGATGGTGGCGAGATTGAGGGAAACAGATGATGCCAACACTTGAAAAGATTTTGAAAAGGAGTGCAAGACTCACCAAGAGTGTGTTAATCCCTGAAAGAGGGTTTGCCTGGTTTGATTTACAGTGTAGACCTACAGACTAGACAATCGTTTCAGGGCCTGTGTCAGGGGTGACAGCCATAGCCCTTGTTTTAAAGATCACCTTCCTCCAATATCTATTACCTGGATTTAAACATTTCTTTCTTTAATGTTATACAAATTTATCCATGTTTACACGTGAGATATGTTCAAATGAAATGTTTATAAATTTTTTAATGAAAGTACATGTTATACATGTTTAAATGAAAATAATTTTAGCCTGCAGATGGATTGATATTTTTTAGACTCAGTGCTGTTTACGAAGTGGTTCAATTTTTCTGTTAGTTCCTTTATAAATCTGTTGCCTCCAATGGCAAAATGTAGTAATTTGGCTTAACTATTGGCCTGGTGTGCTACATCTTCCTCGGAGTTGAATACCTTCCATCTCTGCATGGCTTCCTGTTAAATATTTATTATGGAACAATGTTGGGAATTAGGTGAGATTTTGCATCCAACTAAGGCACAGCTATCCCACTCTGAGAACCCCCTTAATTAAACCTCCAGACTGTGTCCTTGTAATGCTTGAGTGAAGAACATGAAAGAACAACAAAAGTCTTCTGATTAGGCCAGACTGTGTTTCCAATGTCATTTTATGTATATATTAAACCAGTGAGAAACAAACAGTATTATGAGCCTTTCTCGTTCCTTTTTAAATTCTTAGGTGATATGTCAGTTACCTTTGCTTCAAAACAGGGTGTGAATAATGTGTTATTCTCATTAGAACTAATTCATTTACTTGGATGGTTCTTTACTTTTATTTTTGGTTTGCTGAAATGGGTAGTAGATGACAAAAATATATTTGAAGTATGGAAGTCTTTGATCAAATAGTCTTATTTTCTCAGTTGTACTAGAAAAAAAAAATTGTTATACCCCCTATCATGGGCTTTCCTTTACACATCGCTATGGTTTAAACGTCTCCCAGAGTTCACGTGTTGGAAACTTAGTCCCCAATGCAACAGTGTTGGGAGGTGAGGCCTATTTAGAAGTAATTAGGTCAGTAGGGCCTGCCCTCGTCAATGGGTTCATGTTGTTATCTGGGGAGTGGGTTGGTTGTCTCAGGGTTGGGGTCCTGATAAATGATGAGTTTGTCCCTTTCCTGTCCCTCTCTCAAGCTCTCTTGCCCTTCCACCTTTTACCATGGGACCACACCGCAAGTACAAGGACCTCACCCAATGCCAGCGCCTCGATCTTGGATTTCCCAGCCTCTAGAACTGTGAGCCAAATAAATTCCTGTTCTTACAAATTACTCAGTCCGTGGTTTTCTGTTATAACAGCAAAACAACAACAACAACAAAAAATAAGCCTAAGACACACGTGTTCACCAGTGGGAGCCCGGGTTCTCGCCTAGAAGGCGTGGACAGAGCACCTTTTGAAGACTGGATTTGTTCTAAAGCTGAGAGTACCCACTGGTCTTTCTTCTTCTCTGGCATTCTGTTAACAGATCAGGCCCCAAAGTCCTATGTGTGTCTTTCTTCCCTAAAAAGAGTTCTAGTTACAGCCGGGCAGATGGATGCATGTACCACAGGGTCATTTGAAACACAATGACTCTTACGTCCAAAAAAATTGTAACCTTCTCCTATATTTTACATAATCTCATCTTGTTCTGGAGAAAAATAGTTAATCTTGTCAAATAATAGTAACAAAGGCTCCTGATAGGCAACTTGGAATTCAAATTGCCTATCAGGATTGTTTTTTTCCATGTCTCTTCCCACGATGAAAGCTGAATGCAGGGAGGCTGTGGGGGGCTCTGGTCTTCTGCCCCATGCGTGGTCTTCCCTGACATTTCTGGAGGTTTTACTCATCTTGCTCAGTCTCTGCCTTCCTGGTTGGTTTTTTTTGTTGTTGTTTTGTTTTGTTTTCTGATTTCTTCTGAGATATGGAGCTTAGTCCAGGCTCAAACACCCATGACACAGTTTCTGGTGTCCAAGTTTCACAAATGTCTTCAGATCTTTATCCAAAGCCTCTATCATGGGGTGCAAGAGCAGGATGAGTTTCATTTAAAAAATGAAGATTTTTTAAAAATTATTTTTGTTGGACTATTTTATCCAATGCATATAAATGCTGACCTGCTTCATACTGCTAACCCCTTTCTATATGTTGTCTTACCTTTAAATGTAGACTCCATCTGCATTTTGACATTGGATACAGGAAGGATGCCAGGCATAACATTTTTGCCAACAGAGCTAATACCTGGAGGAATCAGACATTGACAAAAAGTGATAAACAAGAACTATTTAGCCACCATTTTCTTCTGAAAAGGGAAGGAGGATGGCCAAACGATGGTTATCTCAGTGAAGCAAGCTCGGGCGAGACTTTCTCTCAGAAGGCTTTATACTCCTTTCCTATAATACTTAGATCACTGCACACAGCAGATATTCAGTGTGGCGCATTTATGGTAATTAGCACTCTTGGTGCTTAGCAGAGTGCCTGGCACACAGCATGTGTTCAGTGATATTTGTTAAATGAGAGACGAATGAATGAATGGACAGTCATAGCATGCTGGAAGTGGAGACGCTAGAAGGAAGCTATGAGGTTAGCTTTTTGAAAAGACAGAACAAGAAAAAAGACAGAAAGGGAAGGGAAGGTCAGACCAGAGAAGAAAAACCATGACTCCACCACACAGAAGCTTAAAGGAGAGACTTTTTAGATTCTTCTGTGACATTCATGGCTTTCTTGCTATTCTTAGAAAGCTTTGGCTGTCTCTCTAAAAATGTCTTGTGAGTCTTCCTCTATTACCTATAATGTCTTGCTCTCTTTACTTTGTTGCCCTTGTTAACTTTTCCCTTTCATGCCTACTTGCTTCTCTCAACAGCTCAAGAGCAATGAAAATCAAGTCAGCATAGTAAGGAAATTCAAAACTGCAGGTTGCAGAGGCAGGAGAGGCAGTGATTATTCTCACCTGTTCTTACCAGCGCCTTGCCAACGTCAAACACTTTGACGACTATGATGTTCTTTCAAACCCAAAAGGTTTTCCAAATCTTTGGTTATAAAATGTAACTTTCAAAGATCAGCAGAAAGACAAAGAAAACTTTTTTTTTTTTTTAATAGCAAGGTCTGGAAAAACTCAGAAGAAACGGGAATTCTCTAATGATGGCACAGGAAGCAATCATTTTCCTTGTGCCGGTGTGCTGGTATTTATAGACCACCACGGCCTCTGAGGCTGGGGCCACCCCTTACAGGCAGAAAGGTGATTTTGTGGCTCATGGCACTCTGCAAACCTTCCTCGCCAGTTCACTGCTCAGAAAGTACCTGCACTAAATATTTTATGCCAAGGCCATGAAAATCCAGGGAGTGCAGCCGTCCTCAAAATTTCTCATTTCTTACCTGCAGTGGCAAGGTCATTAGGTGGCTGCGCAAATGGCCGTGGGATAGATTGCACATGGCAGGGCAAGCAGAAAACAGGAAAGGGGTCATATCAAAATGGCACCGAGGCCCTTGTAGAGACTTCCTTCTTGCTGAGACAATTCACAGAGGTCTTCCAGCATAGTCAAGCACATGGGCTTCTTTGCAAAATCCTAAAAGGCTTCCTCTTCTTCGCTCTGAGTTCTGCCTACTGTTTTATGAACATTTCCATGTGGTTTTAGCTCTCTCAGCTTCAGAAGAAGTAGGCTATATGTAGGCCTCTTTGCTTGTAGAATGATGCCCTCTGACTCCACCCTTGTGAGTTCTGTAAGCCTCCAAGCTCTAGGAAACTGTTTCCTCTTGAAGGTGCAAATTATCTCTGCCCACTTCCTGAATAAAAGGCGAAAAGGAAATAATAAATAAGAAAGTGCTTTCCAAATGAACACAAGAGGCAAATGGATGTGATAAGTTTTTGAGTCCATATATCACGTAGTTTTTCTTTTTCGTAGAATTTTCTAGAGGCCAAACTGGGTGGTGCTTGTGACCCTGGAACTCAGCTCCACTGTTAGTAACATGTAAATGGGACCCAGACCTTTCCATGAAAGGTGCCTCACTACAGGGCTTTCTGTGTGTGCAGCTCCTAGCAGGGCAACTGCTACTTCAAAAGGCGAGGTCCACGGGGGGTGGAGGAATGTCGCAAATACATGGGAATGCCGCCAAAACACGTTACAGCAAATTCTTGCTTTTAGTCAACCCCAGGAGCATTTTCCTGTGTTTTGAAGACTATCTGTTCCTCTAATATTCAAGCTTTTCATTTTTATTTTTATTTAAAGTTGCTCTCCTAGAGCTCTTTCCTTTTTCAGTTTAACATTTTTCAACTTCACATTCTAAGTTCCTCGTTCTCTTCTTAATCTTTAATCCATTTTTCTTTTACATATTTAACTTTTTATCTCATGGGCTTTAGCCTTTTATCCTAATTTTTAATTTTCTCTTCTTTTATGTGTTTAACCTTTTATCTCATTGGCTTCTTGCTCTTTATCTTTTATTTTAAATCTCATCTCTTTCATCTTTTTATTTTTAGCTTTTAACCATTTAATTTTATTGGAGTTGTAACTTTTTTATTTTTAACTTTTACTTAATTCCCTTTATTTTCATTCCTTCTTTAATCTCAGTATTTTAGTTTTAATTTTACATTTAACTGTCTATCATAGAGTCATTACTTTCAAAAAAGTGAAAATTAAAAGTCTTTGTCTCCTAGTATTTATTCTTATTTTTATTTATTTTTTTGAGACAGAGCCTCACTCCATTGCCCTGAGTAGAGTGCCGTGGGATCAGTCTAGCTCACAGCAACCTCAAACTCCTGGGCTCAAGCAATCCTCCTGTCGCAGCCTCCCCAGTATTTGGGACTACAGGCATGCGCCACCACGCCTGGCTAATTTTTTCTGTTATTAGTAGAGATGGGATTTCCCTCTTGCTCAGGCTGGTCTCGAACTCCTCAGCTCAAGCAATCCTCCTGCCTCGACCTCCCAGAGTGCTAGGATTACAGATGTGAGCCACCATGCCTGGCCTATCCTTACTTTTAAAATTTTTATTAAAATGATTAGCAAGGAGGACGCTGTCGGTGAGGCGGCATAAATGAGAATCTATACGATGAAGCTCAGAGTCCTTTCCCATGTTGGAAGTTCCCTTAGGGAGTCATGGTTATGGATCCTCTGTGTAGGTAGATGCCTGGGCTGGGGAAACAATTTTCAGGTCCAATAACATGTATATGTATTTAAGTCAAGAGACCCAATGAGATCACCAAATACAAAGTTAAGGTAAAATGAGGGAAGCAGTCCGAAGTCTGAACACGGGAACACCTGAAGTCTATGGCTTGGGGTGCAAGGAGGAGCCATTAAAGCAGATGGGAGTGGTGGCAGTGAGGATTAGAGAAACCCAAGAGAATGACTGCTGTGGTGGAGAAAGAAAATCATTTCCTGTGCCCATCTTAGGTTCATTGGCTGGGACTGCAAATTAAACTGACAAAAGGCAGATCGAGAAGAGGAAAGCAAACAGAAGTTTATTAGCAGGTGCATCATGCATCCATATGGAAGCCCTCAGTGATGAGTAATTCAAAGGGGTGGTGAGACCTGGAGCTTCTATCTAGAGCAGCTTATCAAAGAAACATAATTTTGTAGAGAAATGACAAGAAAAAAGGAAGAGGACTTTGAGCTGCTAGGGATGGCAAATTGCTGGAAGGAATATGTATGGGAAAACTAATGGTAGCTGAGGACCAGTTGGTAAGGTTTGTTATGTAGATCCTTTTGGAGTTGTCTCTGGGGATTAAGAATCTTCCTGCCATTCCTGATGGAGACGAGGAGGGCAGAGAGTTTTTCTTGTGTCAGCTTCTTTTTAATTGTCTTCAGCTCAAAATAATTGATATGGCGAAGCGGCATAGTTTGGGGTAGCATATTCTCCTGCCCTTCGGGATCCTGAGAGCTAAACAAAGAAATGGTTGAAAAGAGCAAAGAGTGTCCAAAGCTGCTAGTAATTCTAATATGCTGGCTATTGAGAATGGACCTCTATTTTTCACATCATAGAGGTTTTGGTTAGCCTTGCAAGGAGATATTGCCAAGTTATGGTGGGATGGTGGAGATATTATAAAAGTCTGATGAGAGTTGGATCAAGAGAAATTTGAAAGCAGAACAGGATAAAATGTGGAAATTTGCTTAACAAAAGAAGAGAGAAATTGGTGGGTGACTGGAAGACAGTATAGGGTCAGGAAAGTTTTTTTTTTTTTAATGTCAGCTATTTCATTATGTATTTATTATGATGGACATGATTCAGAAGAGAAGGAAAACTTGATAATGCAAGAGAGAGGGAGGCAACAGTTGTTGGGAAGACTAACTGGTGTGAGAGTTGGAATCTAACATGTACAATACAGGGGTGACTGTAGGTGACACAGTCTGTTCACAGGGAGAAGGAAACTGTGGACACAATGATACTGCACAGCAAATACCACTACATTTTAGCGGTTCATAGCAATGAGCACCATGTAACTCTGCAGGTGTGTTGGGGTCAGCACGTCTAAGCTGTGTTGGGGAAGCTCTGCAACTTTTTTCCAGGCCCAGCAGCTAGGTCAGCTTGTTCGATGGACTGAGCTCAGGTCTCATCCACTGTGGCTCCCATTCAGGTTCACGGTGATGGCTAAAACATAAGGCGGCCAGTGGAAGAATTTAAGGCCACTTGAGATATAAGCTTGGAACTGGCACAGTCTACTTTTGCTCCATTCTACTGTGGCTTGTGCAAAGCAAGTCACGATGTCAACTCCAAAGCCGAATGTTGAGGAAATACACTCTGCCTCTTGATGAGTAGAACTTTCAAGTAAAATAGCAAAGGGTGTGTCTAGAGGGAAGGATGAGAAATCCATCGATGTAATCTTGTTACAGGTAGCACCAAGTGGGAAGGTGGTGTAGACAGGTGCTGACCTAGATAAGTGGATAGAGGCACCTGCTATTTTTCTCATAGCTCCTTTTTACTCAGCAAAATAAGAGTCAAAGTCATGAGCTAAGATTGAGGATGTTTTAAATGCTTGTAGAAAGAGAGAAGTTAAAACTGGTCCCAGGACAGGGGAGAATTTGTGGATTAGAAATACAATGGGCTGGCTGGGCAGAACAATGAGTCTGTGAATTTAAAGTGAGCCCAGTCTGGATGGATGTTCGTTTTCTTCCAGGTTCATTTAACTGTGTGGTTGCTGCCATTGATTAGGTTGATGGTTGTGCATTTAACCAGGTTTGGGATTTTGCCAAGGAGCAGAATAAAATGAAGAAGACTAGAGATTTAAGAATCTATACATTCCAGGTTGAGTATCCCTGACCCAAAAATCCAAAATCTGAAATGCTCCACAATCCAAACTTTTTGAGTGCCAACATGATACCACAAGTGGAAAATTCCACACCCGACCTCATGTGGGGACTGGAAACCTGCTGCTGTTTGATGTTGCTACTGTTTAGCAGCCGATACAGTCTGGTGATGCTGCTGTGTGCTTAGTTACCCCAAGCACAGTATTTTTTCACTGTGTTAATGGTATGTCATATTTTTTTTTTACTGTTAAGTACTTACATGTAAATAAATGTAAGAAAATGATTGCCTATCAGTAGCATATAATTCAGGGTCAGGAATGTTGGTGATGCTAAACAACCACAGACTGCCCACAGTCTGACTGTGACTGAGACGGGTGACTGAGATGGTGACACCTTTGCTTTCTGATGGTTCAATGTACACAAACTTTATTTCATGCAAAAAATTCCTAAAAATATTGTACAAATTTACCATTGGGCTATATATATAATGTATGTATGAAATATAAATGATTTTCACATTTACTTTTTGGGTCCTAGTCTCAAGATACCTCATTATGCATACAAAAATATTACAAAATCCAAAAAGAAAAATCCAGAATTTGAAACAATTTTGGTCCCAAGCATTTCAGATAAGGGATACTCAACTTGTATAGCGTGAGAGTATGAAGTTTAGGCTAAGGAAGGAACTAATGGCTTTAGGTTCAATGGATTATAGGTACCAATACAATCTATTATTAGAATCATTCCAGTTAGGATGCTTAGTGAGGTGAGCTGCAAAGATAAAAAGTGGAAATCAGAAAGTGACTTTCTTGAAATAAAGGACATAGAGGGAATGTAATTATCAGTAAAGTCAAGATTTAAGGAAACTTAGAGAAAGGAGCTGAAGTTGGGTGCAGAGCAAGGTCACTGGACAAGAAAAGATCAAGTGTCTAAGAAGCTAAGTAGTGGAAGGATGAAAATTGAGGCTATTAACATTGCCAAAAATTATCATGTGACCAGTGTTTGACAGAGTGAACCACAAGCACAAACAATTAGGGAATGAGAGTGAGTGAACTGGGGTCTATAAGTAACCATAACAATGAGGGATGGAGACCTAGGGTACTGGCCTAAGTTGCAAAGCTTAAGGTTTTCACCGCAGATGGGGCGATTATGATCTGAGCAGAGCATGAAGAGCAGGGAGAACACAACTCCATGTCCGCTTGGATCACGAGGTGCAGGACAGACAAAGCAGCCACCAGAATGGCACAGGAGAGAAGCAGTGCTCTCCTGGCTGAGCCACACAGAACAACACGAAACTGGAGAATTTGAAGGGACTGAAGATAAAAGAGATGTGGCTGATGAGGGGCTCTGAGTTTCAGAGGACACAGTGGAAGGTGAGAGTGAGCTGAGTGAGCTGAGAGGGAGTGGGAGATGGGAGATGGATTTGGATCAGGGAACGCTGGGGAGCCAGAGTCCAGGGGACAAGGAACAGATGGGGAATCCAGAGGACAAGGGACAGATGGGGAGTCCTTTGGGTTTCTGGTGGTGACAGAAGTGGACTGGGTTGGAGGTCTTAGGGGATTCACCCTGATGACCTGTCTCTCAGAGGGTGGTGGGGAAGCTGCCCGTGTTCCTGGAGAGGGGAAGGGGCCTTACCAGGAACGTGCAGGAATTTGGGCCCCAACTTCTCTCCTGGCCTCTGCCAGTGTGAAGCCACAGGAAGGAAAGTGACAATGGGAGCAGATTCCTTTCTATTGTTTTTCATGCCAAAAATGAATATGTTGGGTTGGAGAGCACCATTTCCATCATAACCTTGATAGAGCTGCCTGGAAACCCATTTGCATTCCTTAGTTAGATTTGAGAGGTTAGAGGAAGAAGAAGAGCTGGATGTGCTATGGGGATTTTAAAACCTCTTGGCAATCTGTGGTTATCTGAAGACCTTTAACTCTGCCTTGAAAAAGGATGTAAGCAGATAGTTCACGAAGGAAAGAAAAATGAGAGCCCATAAACAGAGAAAATAAATGCTGACCTCTGGATACTCAAATATATGCAAATTAAGAATACAAGGAGATAACAGTTTTCAGCTGTCAAATTAGCAATCATAAAAATAATTATAACATTTAAAACTGGTGGAGTGGGGTCAGAAGAGCCATAGTTTAACTGCTAGTACAAGCTCTTAAAACTTTTCTGGAAAATAAATTAGCAAAATTTCTTAAAGACTTAAAGAATGTATATTTTTCAATTCAGTAGTATTACTTCTAGGAATCTATCTGAAGAAATTTATCAGAAGGTTGGAAAAGTTTATATATAGAAATGTTTAGTGGTACATAATTTATAATAGGAGAATTAAAATAAGCTTATATTTTAAATACAAAAAATAGAGAAGCATTTTAAAACTTATGATCTATTCCTATGATGAGAAACTGAGATTGTTGAGCATAGTACTTTCAAAGAGTTTTTAATTAATTAAGAATATATTCATAAAATATTTTGTTAAAATTTTGTTATAACAAGAAAGCATATATAACTCAAAATTGGTTCTCAAAATTGATGTATGTCAGCATCACCTGGGGAATTTATTAAAATCACAGATGTCTTGGTCCAACCTGAGATCTATTGAGTGAGAATCTCTAGTTACCTATAAAGCAGGAAAGTGAACAATTATAGTAAAGAAAAGATGCTGTTTTCAAAGGAATACTGACTACTCTTATAATTATGAAAAATGCAGTAAATATTATTAACTGTGAAATTTTCTTCTGGTCCTTGAGGGTGAGACTTCTCCTCCAGCTCTTTATCTACAGATCACTGGTCCCCTAAGACCAGTTTTATCCTTGGAGCACATCAATGAACAGGAGATGCATACAAGACAGAGAAACAAATTTAACAAGAATAGCAGTTATCAAAAATAAAACAAAATATATCACCATTTCAAAATATTAAGAATTCCTCTAGGATCTTTATTCTGCTTAAATTTTATTATGAATCTCAAGAACATGAAACATCAGGTATAATAACAATAGGTGGGAAAAGCCTAAGATCTTGGTTGGCCAACACATCTGGGATGGGAATGACGGCTGCAAAACCACAGACAATAAAGGGCAGAAGAGCTGGCTTTTCCTTGCTTCATAAAGCAGGTCAACTGCCCCAAACTTTATAAAGTCAAAGCCACTTTCTCTCTAGGTGCTGATGATACTAGTTTATTTGCTCAATTGGAGGTAAATTTAACAAACTTAAAAAGTGGAGTTGATTTCCTGCCCTTATGTCTGTGCAAATACCACCCTCCATGGTTGATGGACACATGTGCTTGCCAATTTATTTACCTTTATTAACTTCATGAACATGGTCTGCCTTGCAGAATCCATTGTAGAAGTTATCACTTTTTTTCTTTAAAAAGAGTAAAACTTTATTTCTCCTAAATTGCAGCTATTAGCTCATTAAACATTCCACATAAAACATTTTTCCAATACTCTTATTGATCACTACATTGTTTGTTCTAAAGCTGATAGTCTACACAAGGAAAACGAGCTCCAAAGAGTTGTACAGTGGTTGACCCCAATTAATAATACTAGTTCACCATGTGTAGAAATCAGCTAGAAGAATACAAGGTTATGACTGTGTTAAAACAAAAACTTTAGGTAAATTAAATTTAACAGAGTTTAATTGAACAAAAAATGATTCTCGAGTTGAGCAGCCCCCAGAACCAGCAGAGGGTCAGAGAGCTCTGCTCTATTGTGTGGCCAGGCAGCCTTCACGTACAGACAACAAAAATGAGGTACAGAATTAGCTCGATTAGTTACAGCTCTGTGTTTGCCTCATTCAAACATGGTCTGACTCAATCGGCTGCCTGTGATTAACTGAAGCTTGGTTGTTGTGATTGGCTGACGCTCAGCTATTTGTTACAAAAATGCACTCCTAAATTATGCTTTCGGTTATTTTATGTGTTAAGTTAGGTTGCAGTTTGTTACATAAGGACTCAAAGTACAGAGGCATCCTGAGACCAAACTTAATTTTTAATTAACAGCTGCTACTGGCCTTTCTACTTTCTGTGACTCTGTGGACATGGATTAGTTTGCAGGTAAACTACCAAGCATAACAGAACCTCTGATTACTGAGCGATTATTGTTCACAGAATGCCACATAATACTATGATGGCTATATGAGATAACAATTCCAATTTTCAGCAATTCAAAATGGAGATGTGTTTTGTGCCTCTATTCTTTAACTTGTTCCTTAATCCCTTGAAATCGTTCTTGGATAAAATGCATGTGTGCCTCTGCCACAGAGAACTAAAAGATGATGCCTTCTCTTACATGCAGATTACATAGGTTTTTGTCAGGAAGAAGGATTGATCTTAATAGGCAACAGGCTCTTTTGTCAGCTGACAACATGTGTGGTGGCAAAACAACTATCACAGAGCCAGTGTAATGACTGGCATATAACGCCTGATATTTAAGTGACTTGAAATCAATAAGCATATTTAGTGAGTTAATTTATTTAGTTAGCTGGGTTTACATTGGGTTTTTCAACCAATTAACCTCAGAGAGTACACCAGGAAGTTATGTGGTCCAAGATAAAGAAATCATGCAGAGGCTGCTTATAAAATTTGGGGACGCCCTCTTTATAAAATAGAATAAAAAACCAGGTGTGAATGTTTATTTAGATGAGAGAAAAATCACAACAAATTATAACTCAAAACAAAAAGCCGCAAATACCCGACTTCACAGGTTTCTAGGATCCTTTCTGGAGTTTTGGAAAGAGCCCAAATCAAGGATGTTGAGATTTAAACCTCATTAGTTTCACAGTAAATCCACTTCTGAGTCCTTGAGAGAATTATTGAAAAAAATAATGATGATGATGTGTAGAATTGGGGGTTTTCTGCTTTAAATATTTTCAGACCTAAATGTAATAATCATAACATTTGGAGGCATTATGCAGTTTGTTGAAACTTGACTATATAGCAAATGAAAGCTACATTTTGGGCAAAACATTTTGGCCTTTTGCCAGGTATATTTAGGCAGTCTGGGTACAGAGAGAGAAAGAATGGGCTTAAGTGCATGGATGTGTCTTTTTCAGATTCTCAACTTTTATAAGAGGATGTCAGCCCAAAGCTTACCTTTGCTTGCAGTTAAGAGATAAGCCTCCACACTTAACTGCTCTCCAGACACTTCTCAGGAAGTGCATGGCCTTAAACTCTCTGCCCTTAAAGCTTACTCAAAGCTTGGTTGGTGGAAACAATGTTTATTGCTCCCGCTCTGGAGGAGATTCACTCAATCCACTCCTCGGAAACAAGTATCATCTTTTTAGTGGAGGGAATGAGTTCCCAGCCCTGGGAATGCTAATTGAATTGGCTCATTCTGGGGTCATTATTTATTAGTGCTTAGGGTCAGGTAAATTAGCAAGTCACTCTGACTCTCTTTTCAAATTTCAATGCTTTCAGCCAGAGATTTTTATTCTTATTTTTATTAGACTCTATGTATTTTCCCCAGGGCCTGGAGTCTATTAAATTCTACCTCCCTTGTGCTGGGGCCAGATTAACTTTCATAATTCACAAAACAATCACACTTTCATCTGTAGGAAACTTCAAATATCCTTTTTGTTTACAAAATAAAATCGAAATTTCCAAAGTTGGGTTTTGACGTCAACTTTAATGGCTATCTACTCTTTAATCCTGCTAAACCATGAGACTCCTAGACTTTGCTCTGAACTTTTGCTCAGGGCTTATCTGTATCCTTCTACTTTAGCTGTAATGTTCTCATGTCCCATCATCTGTGTAGTCACCCTCAAGGCAGAACTAAACTTACAAGTTTTGTTATGAGCGTTCTCAATCTTCCCAAGCAGAACTGAGCTATTTCTTCCCTGTTCCTCCATTGTCCATTTGTGTGTATGTGTATGTGTGTATCTACTATGTACTCATTGCAATTTCCTTTTGCATTCGTCTGTCTCTTTTTCCTCCATAGCACTATCCTCATATGGGTGGCTTTGTATACCCCTATAACACTCAGCAGACTTTCTCACATTGAGTCAGCACACAAGAGTTAGATGAAAGCCATCGCCAAGTGATTTGGGGTGAAAACAGTTCTCTTTCAAGCTTTGACCCGCGAGAAGCTTTATGAAGTAGTGGCAAAAGTGTAGCATCAATTAGACCAGTGACTAAATTCTGATTCTGCCATTATTCACAAGCTGGGTGAGCCTGAGAAAATAAATCAACCTCTCTAAGCCTCATTTAGTCATTTGCAAGATGGGTAGAACATGTAAGAGATTGTTACATGAACTAAAGATAGCACAAGAAAAACAAACAATACGTGTTTGATTCATGTGGTAGTTTTGTTGCTGTTTTGCTCCCTAAGTTTTTGCCCCTGTGGCAAGATTTTGAGATTCTCTAGAGCTGAGGGTGGTGGAGCTACCTCTGTTGGAGTCCTGGGCCCTGGGGTGCTGTGTGGAATGTGCTTGTCCTCATTCTCATCTCTCAGTCAAGAGTTTCGTCTTCAATACTGATCCCCTCAAAGGAGCTTGAACCTGTCTCAAGATAATGGAAAGACAATGTTATAGCCGACAGGCTATGAATTGAATCCTCCCAGGCAAAAATTAAAGAAAATTTACCAAAGACAAGGTCAGGAATCCTTGAAGCATTTTGTTCCACCACCTCCAGGAGTTTCTTGTGAAATTCCTTAGGTTTGCTGATAAGGGCTGGGTCCCCTTAGCTACTGTCATTTCCCTTCGTGACTTTTAAACGGTTTATTCCTCTATAGCTAGTGTTTTACCAATGCCTCCTGGGCTGAGACTAGCTGAGGAGTAAGTGATCAGAAAGTGAGAGCCGCAATGTTGTTTCTCATACCCTATAAAGGTCAGGGACTGTATTTTCTTCCATACAAATAAATTTCATTCAGGTACATACAAATAAACAAGTGAGCCAACCCTCTTGGGAATGGTTTGCCTGCTGAAAAGAAATGCTACAAAACAATAGCATGTGTCTCTGTGTGTGTGCGTGTACACACAGATTAAAGATATCCCAAAGTGCCTCATAATAATGAATTTGTTATTGCCAGCCTAGGAACGGTGCACATGAGTACAGCAAACTACCCAACTGTGCTTGGTCCTACATCTTCCTCGGTGAGAGATGAAGCATTTTTTATTTTTATTTTTTATCTTTGCAAGGCTGAGACTGTGTAAGACCCTAAAATATATCATATGATCATTTTCTGTTTTTTTTTTTTGTAATACTAGTAATTTACTCTTACTATCCCACCTAGGGAATAGACTTCTTGAAATGATTTATCTGGAAATGGTATGCTTTGGGTGCATATATCAGCAAGTGTCATTCCCATAAACCAGCTGTGTTTCTCTGAGGAGCATTTCTCATCCAACTCTAGACATCCTATGGTCTAGTAATCTGGCCATTTATACCCTTAATATCTAACCATACCGTTACTCACTCTCTCTCAACCTCTCTCTCTCCCCTCTCTCCACTTACACACATATGCATCTATGTGCGCACACACACGTGCAGTCATTCTTTCTTATTTTCCATGCTATGGGTCCTTACCATTTCTATCTTTACATATAATAAAGAAAATTGTAAAAGAAAATGAGTGAAAAGCTCAACATATTATAACAGTCCCAGGCATTTCCTTAAACTCAAAACTTGTCTTATGCTTAGGAACAAATATTCATCTGTATGATGTATTTTGGTCTGAAGTGTTATTTATTTCTGATAGGAAGTTCAATGCTTAAGATTTCTCTTTATTTGAGCAGGAGTATCTCTTCTGAATACATCCTTTCATTATTTTGATGCTGAGTTACAGCTATCACAAAAGAGTCTATTAACAAAATATATTAGAGATGTTTAGTTGACCAAGTAAATAATGACTATGTATTAAGCCTATGTAGAAATTCTCCAGATTCCGTCATCTCATCTCTTCTTAAACTTAAGTGTCAAGAATCCTACACCTTTCCTTGCGTAAACACAGTGTCCTCCCCTTTCAGGCTGCTGATATAGTCCCCCAGGGAGTAACAGAGTCACAAACCCATGTCAGGTTTGTGTGGATAACCAGGTGAACCCTAAAAAAAGGACAAAGACATTTCTTTATTTCCAATCCTAGATATAAAATAAACCTCTATGTAGCTTAGCTAATCCCAGCGCTGTCTCAACAAAAAGATATGTTTTTGTCACTTTCACACACAGATAAGACTTGTATCAAGGTTGTTGGAGAAAGCATTGCAATTTTTCAATTTAAGCAACTGCTCATATCAGTGAAGTCTTGGTTAAACAAATTCCCAGTGAAACACAAGATAAGGAAAACCTATCGGTATATTAAATGAAAAATTTGTTGCTATATTATGGATACCAGTGGGGAAAAAAAGAAAAGACTGAACATCTGGATATGATCTGATAATTACCCATTAACCAGTGCAATTAATAAATTGTCCAGACAATTACCTTGACACAAATATTTGCTCAAGCCCAGAATTATTCTGTTGATGGTAGATGACAGAGAGATCTCAGACATAATCTTTCCTGCTTTATCTTTGCCTGCTGTGCACAGCGGTGGTCAGGCGGTCTTGTTCACACCCAGGGTATTCCATTTGCTTGTGTCTGGTTGTAGAGATCGGATTTAGGAAACAGGGTGAGACAAAGTAGTGCAAACAATCTGTGAAGGGCAAAGTGATTTGTTCCCTTTCCCCAGCTACAGCTTAAATTAAAACGGTATTCTCATTAAATAATTCTCATATCAAACTTGAAGTATAAGATATGGTAGTTTAATAAAAAATCAAAACAAAATAAAAATGTGAAAGCAAAAATAAAAACAAAGCTGATTTAAGAATCAGTGAAATTGTATTTGTGCCTTAATGTTGACCTAATTTGTTGTGTACCCTTGATAAAGTCATAAAAAATAAGAAGCTTAGAATGAGAGAGGACTGTATGATTTCTCAAGTTGCTTATGGCTTGGAAGCTGCATGTCTAAAGAATGGATCTGTCTTTGCTTTCGTCCCTAGGTATCTAAAGGTGTTTAATTAATAAAGTATGAAATGAACCTCTTCATGAGGCATTTTCACTCATAACACAATCACGACATGCTGAGGACATCATTGCCCAGACAAAAATATTGATCTGATAATTACCCTTTAACCAGTGCAATTAATAAAGTCCTGGGCTTTAAAAGGAGCGCCATGACTTCATAGTTGAAAACATGGATGTATGGATGCTATTTAGGTCCAAAAAATAAAGAAAACTCACTGATTTGTAAACTAATACTTTCATATCAATCTAAAACATCCAATTGAAAGAACCAGACACCCTGCAGAACACGGAGACAAAATGGGATGGGACCCAGGTTCTTTGTGGGAAGCCTCTGTTCCCACACTTCTCCTCTGCCCTGGATCTCAGGTAACTTCAACCCAGTCATTTGCCTCCCCTGGAAATACTTTTCTTGAAGTAGTTTAACCAGAATTGCACACACTAGTCCAAGTATGACCTAGCCAGCACTTCATATAAACATGTTTTTTTTTCCTGTTTTACGTCCTATGTTCTGGGATGGCCTAAAAACTATTCTGGTCTTTTAGCCACAAAAGTATATTCAACCAGAGTCATCAAGAAACAGTCCGAAATGACACCTAGGTTCATTTACCTTATTGAAAAGATAAGAACGAGTTTCAGTTGTAAGATGAATTTTTATATCCAGAAAAAGTATTTGCTAACATGGCATAAGGCAGGCAGTGATTCTCAAACTCAGAAGTGTCACCCATTAGTTGATCATGCCACATTAAAAACAAAAAAGGAAATGAAAGAAAGAAAAAAAAAGAGAGAAAATGAGAAAGAAGAACAGAAAAGAAAAGAAAATGAATAGAAAAGAAAATAGGAAGTGTCTCACAATACTGTTAAGCAGTGTTTTATGAAAAATTTTTGCAGTTACGTATACATAAATGCACAAAAATATGTTGCACATTTGCAAGATTACAATGTAAAACATCTTTCCTACTCTGGGTTATGTTCAAAAAGTTTGACTGCTACTTTAAAAGGAATAATATTTAATAAGAAATAATATTTAAGCAAGACAAAATGTAAACTTTAGAAGTTAGCAAGGCATACTCTTCAGATGTCAGATACGTGCAGGTAGACAAACAAAGGGCAAAAAATAGCTATACCCAGCCTTAAAAAATACTACTGCTTCATCACAGTGGGAGCATCACGGGGCTGGACCACACCGGCATCTCGTCCCCTCTGTCCTGAACCCGTGGCACTGTTCAGCCAGCAGGGTGAAACTGCCGATAGCCCTCTGAGGATGGAAGAGTGAATGCATTCAATTTCACACTTGTAAAATCAAACACAGAAGAAGTTCAGCTCAGAGATGTTATCTAGCATCAGAAATTACAGTTTAATGTTTCCACTGAGTGTTTCTCTCCCTTTATATTTCTCCTCATTTTTATTTCCCTAAGAAATAATTGAATTAAAAACTAACAAGCAAAAAGACACAACAAAGTCTGAAATGATAGTGATACGTTGGCTGATGTGTCTGTACGACGTTTGAAAATGTATTGGCTGTAAGAAACAGAAAGCGCACTGGACATTTCCTACGGAGCAGTGCGCAATGGCGGAGCCAGAGGGCTGATCCCAGGGATAGCTGTTGCTGGCTCTTTTGTCAGTAATGATTGACAGTTTCCTTCAGCGACAAAGATGAGGAGAACATTTTCTCCTTACCTATCTCTACAAAGGCAGCTGAGACTTTCAGACATTCATATCTTTTAAATTGCTTATCCTAAGGGGATTTTGATTTTGCTGGGGATGAGAGAAGGGAGGTGTTCTGGAAAGACAGTCCCTGAGAGAATGAAGTTAAACCTTTAACCCTCCCTGAATTAGAGAAGTAGATCCTGTTTAAACTTTGGAGAAAATCCCAGAGGTGGAAATGAGGAATATTGCTGCTTTGCCATGAGATCCTATACAAATAATTTAATCCCAATTAACTTTTTTTGGTGACACCTGATTGAACAGGGATTCTGAAAAAATAATTTCAGTTTAACAAACATTTCCTTATGTTAGATCTGGTGGAGGGTAAACAGTTGGCAAGGAAGCTGCTGAGGGTGAAGAGCAGGAACTGAACTGTAGCTAGGAACCAAACTGCAGCTAGGAACTGCTCCTTAGTGGAAACACACATAGTGAAAAGTTCCTAGTAACCTTTACCTGACCAAACTCATTACCATATAATTAGCAAGGCATGGGCGGAGCTTCATGAAGGATTCTGTGGAAAACACATGCGCAGAAATGGAAACTGTTACATAACAGGTGGGTTGTGCAACCCACAACCTGTCAATCACCCCCAAAGGTGGGAAATGACAACCAATCCTGCCAGGAGAAAGGCGGGACAAACTAGTGGGCTTATAAAAGGCAGCGTGTGTGCTCAGACTTTGGTGTCTTTCTCCACTCTTGAAGAATGACAGATTTCACTCTCTCTGGAGTGTAGCTTTGTGTACTTTTCACTTTGTGTAGTTTCCTTCTGTACTTTCATTCTTTCTTTTGCATGATAAACTGTTTGTATAAAATTGCTCTGTGTCTGTGATCACTCTGTCCTTGGCTCCACTCGGTACCAGCACTCATTCTTGACACTGGGAACCGGGGACCAGGGAACATCCACAGAGACGAACCTAACACTTAGAGTTACTCACAGGAAGGGCAGTGGGGAAAGCACTAAGGGTATCAATAAGAAGAATGCCAGGCCTCACAATCTTTTGAACTCAGCGTGAAAACAAGGAACCTTAGTATAAGGCATGATTGGGAATGTTGCAGCCATCAAAGAGAAGGAGGAACGAAGACATGTGGAACTAGCCTGCGAGGACCTGCACAACCCCAGTTGTTCTGTACTCTTGGCTGGTCTAAAGACTGCATTGGTGTTTTGCCCACAGAAATATATTCAGTCAGAGTCATCACGAAACAGTCTGAAATGATGTCTAGGTTCATTTTCCTCATTGAAAAGATAATCAATTCCAGTTATAAAATGGAGTTTTATATCCAGAAATAATATTTGGTAACGTGGCATAAGGCAGTGATTCTCACCTGCTCTGCTAACAATGGCCTCATCTCATCGCTGCTTCTACAGAAGGACCCTTTTCCTTTTCCATTGTCACCAAACCCATCATCATCCTCTCCTGCATTCCAGCAACAGACTCCAATTGTGCTTCCTTTGAATTCTCTGAAAAGACTACATAATTTGGCCTCAGGCCTTTCATACAAGTTTTTTTTTTTTCCTGAACTCTCTTATCTTGACTAATTTCTGCTGATCCTTTAGGTCTCAGCTTAAATACCCTTTCCAGGAGGAGACACACTTTGACCTGAGAGCCATCTAGGTCTTAAAGCCATCTAGTTCTCACACCTCCATCACAACGCTTAACCGTACTTGAATTGCAATTTTTAGTTGAATGTCTTTTTTTCCCTGCTGCATTACAAATCATGTTCAATACTATATCCACCTAAGTTAGCAAAGTGCCTGGCATATATTAAGCATTAAGTCTCTCTCTGCATATCTGTGTTTCAAGCAGTTTCAGCAAGTGGAAGGGGGTGGGGAAAGGATAGTTGATCGAAGCATTTTGTAAAGAGGTGAGACCATAGCAAGTAATTCAGGAATGGAATATTCTAGTATGCTGTCATAGAGAGGGAATAGCACCTGCATCTTGTTCCAGATCCACAGCTTATCAATTGTTCATTTTTAAGCAAGTTAAGTTAAATTTGGGAATGGAATAAAAACAGTCTTTCCAACGACTGCATACGCATTATTGCTCCTAACGTCACACCCACTTTCCTGTGTGCTGTAGAAGGGAGAAAGGTATAAAGATGAAAGCAACAAACAAAACAGGGACTCATCACCTGTGATTCTCAGTTTCCTCCTTTTGATATGATGGAATGAAACTAAAGCACCTCCATGCTCATTCAGCAATGCCATCCTATAATTTCATTTTAGACATTATTCTCTGGTATTCTTTGCTATGTTTTGCCATTTCCCTTTCCGAGAAGACTTTGGTCTATTACAGAGGAGGTATGGTTCACACAGGAAACTTTGGAGGATGTCTCCAATCTTTTCTTAGATTGCCTAAATACTTCATTCTTAAAAAGTAAAGAGCCAGTTGACTTTAAAAGAGTGCAGGTCTGGGATCTGGGACCAATGCCCAGAACTTATGTTCTGGCATAGATGGGATTCAAAAATGGATGTCTGCTGTCCCTACAGTGTCAAGAGGGTTTTTCAATCTTTAGGGATGCACAGTTCAGAGCAGGGGATTCTTGAGACGTTTCCTCCCTCCTGCCTCGTACTAACTCAGTAGATTTGGAGCTTCTTTGAGAGTTATGTTTTCAGATAGTGGTATCATGCCAGGATTCCTCAAAGCAGAACCTGGTATCCGCGTTATTTGGGTTAGCTCAGAGATACTGAAAATAGATTTTTACTTATATAAAGGCATCCTATTTAAAACATTTCTAGTATATATATTTTATATATATATATATTGTTTTTAGAAAGTGATTTGAGATGAGATGGCACGGTGTTATAAAATGTGATTGAAGGGTTGCGTCAGGAGCTTTGCCTATCTGTGGGAAGTGAATGGGACTGGGAGGACCATTCTGCCCCTTGGGGATAAGCATTTCATCATGGAAATTGCCACTGCCTGCTGCTAATAAAAAGCAGACTGATTTTTAATTGGTTTTATAATTGTTTTTAATTCTCTTTAGACAATACGCTACCCCGTTGTTGCCTGCACCTAGAACAGGAGGCAGACCATTCCCGTAGCTCCATCCTTCCTAGGTCATTGGGTTGGATTTTTGCTTTCTGCCATGCCTAAGTAACTAGCTAAGTAATCTTGGGCATGCCAATGCCTATCTGTTTTTTCACTTGCAAATGCAGAAACTTGCAGGTTCAATACTCTTCAGTTTGGAAAGCTAAGTACATTTAAGTTGGAAACCTTGACATGATCTGAATGTCTATAAAAGGGCAACTATGTTCGCTAAGCCTGTCACTATTCTCTTTCACGTCTGAGATCTATACATTATAACATTTTGTACTAAACATTTATGGAAATGTTAGATAAGAAAAAACCCACACTGTTTTCTTTCTAATCTTCTACCAATTCTTCAAATTCCCAGGCTTTTGAAAGAGAGTCAAAAAGGGCTATTTTCAAATCAGATGATTCTGCTAACCAAGAACATTCTTTCTTGGCCCTCGGTAAACTGTGAACTCCTGAAGCTTCCAAGAGTCATTCTGTGCTGAAGAGGTGAAAAATATCTTTCCCAAACTGGCTTAAATGGAGTAATGTGTGGATAAATGTGTACATAATATTTTAATAAGGGGAATAGATGCTGTTTTCCTTCATTATGTCTCCCATTCATGTTGCCCTGAATCTAGAGTGCAGAGGAAGTTGTTAAATTACATTTAATAACAGAGCAGGGCATTTAATGTATATTAATTAAATATCAGCAGATGGTAAAAGGAGTCCTTGCTGAGTATGAATAAAGTGGGAGAGAGTTCTAACTGCCATGTAATTAAACTGAACCTGCAGAAACAATGGAGGTGCGATTACTTTTTTATTAACACATTATACTTACATGTGATGTGGAAGGCTTTAATCACTCTGTAACTCCTATTGTGTTAACCCAAGTTGCTCTCATGTTGAGTTCGTCTCTGTTCCCAGGAAACAAGATGGAGAGGCCTGAGTCTCTCATGAGATCTGGACATACATATTTAATAATCGGGCCTTGCTTGAGTTAGAGAAAAAGTTAGGAAAGGAGAAAACTAAATCAGTTTCTGCCTTGAGTTGCTGACAAGCCTATTGTGTGAGGGTGTATTATATTTGCCTTTCATAATCACTGATTTGTTTGAATGCAGATTTATTTATTAAACTGTGATTGTTACTTGCTGGTCATTGAGATATGTTTTCAAATTTCATAATAATTAGAGAATTTAGCCTTTTCTTTTCTAGTGGTGCTGGCCTAGCCTCCACCAATGTTTGTATAAAATTGTTAGCAAGTCAAAGATATTAATTAAACTAAAAAATGAAAGATCTTCATTATAGTACTATGAGCAGAACCCTGAATTAATGCAATATACTGTTATTGACCTAGACCTTTCCTAATCTAGTTAAAAAGATTTAAAAACTCATCCCTGGGAGACAATATTTGGTGGTTCTCAGTATGATGAATGTGCATGAGAAAGAATTTATGAGAAAATGCCAATCATTGGTAATTATTTGCTTGTAGAGAGAAATGCAGGTAGCTCTTCATTGGCCCAAATTTTCTATCTAGGAAGGTAAAAGTATTAGCAAATAGACAAATAAACCATAAAGCTAAGCATTCCTAGTGAAAAGTCAACCTCACCACATTGTCCTCCCTGTTATGGCTAGACTTGATATCTACCTGGCTCTCTGTCCTTTCTCCCTTTTCTCAAAGCTAAGAAGCCCTCTGCGGGCTTTAGATTAAAAATTTCCCAAAGTCTGGAATGGTCTTCAGGAGCCCTAGTGAACTGAGGTGACTCAGTTCAGTGTCAAGCCAACTGATTCTAATACCTTCTTTCCCTTTTTCATATGCTGAAGTGCCAGGTCTTCTCAAGTAGATTTAAGACAAAATCCTCATCTTATGCTCCAATTCCTGTAATTGGATCTCCATTTTTTGGGCTCCAGAACTGCTAGCTTGACCGGTAAACAAGTATCTTTAGAATTTAGATAGTGGAAGTAACTCAGCCAAGTTACTGATTGTTATTTCGTACTCATTATTCCATATTCATAAGTGATGAAGCTGAATTCATAACCAGAGCTTTGGCTTTTGGAACCAGAATGTCAGTTAAAAAGCTCTGATGACCTTGAGACTTTTCTGTTTTGGGCCATGTCTCTTAGACCCAGAACTTTATGACTTTCATTTATCCTCCTTTTCAATCCTGTTTAGAATACATACTGTGGAATTGTAGCCACCAGATTTTAGGGACCAAAGCAAATTAAAAAACCAAACATGCATCATTATTTTTTTTCATGTAGTAGTAAAAAATCAAGCACTTCATAGACCTGGCTGAGGCACTTACTATCTATATAGCCTCTTTCATGTTACTTAACCTCTCTGTTTCTCTATTTCTTTCTCCTTTTTTAAAATTTCAATAGATTTAGGGGGTACAAGTTGAATTCTGTTACATGTGCATGTTGTATAGTGGTAAAGTCTGGGCTTTCAGTGTACCCCTCACCTGAATAGTGTACAGTGTACCCAATAGGTAATTTTTCACCCTTCATCTCCTCCCACACTTCCAACTTTTAAGTCTCCAGTGTTCATTATACCACTCTGTGTGTCCTTGTGTAGCCATAGTTTAGCTCCCACTTATAAGTGAGAACATGCCATGTTTATTTTTCTATTCTTGAGCTCACTTCACTGAAGATAATGGCCTCCAGTTCCATCCAGATTGTTGCAAAAGGCATTATTTT
Organism: Lepilemur ruficaudatus; assembly: GCA_963574885.1. Lineage (NCBI taxonomy): Eukaryota > Metazoa > Chordata > Mammalia > Primates > Lepilemuridae > Lepilemur > Lepilemur ruficaudatus. Next base: position 1,453 of record CAUYRT010037051.1, on the reverse strand, counting down.
GCTCTTTTTTATGGCTGAGTAGTGGTGTGTGGTGTGTGTGTGTGTATTTCTTTATCCGCTGCTCAGTTGATGGGCATTTAAGTTGATTCCATATCTTTGCAATTGTAAATTGTGCTGTGATAAACATATGAGTGCAGTGTATCTTTTTGACGTAATGATTTTTTTTTTCCTTTGGGTAGATATACAGTAGTGGGATTGCAGGATCAAATGGTAGGTCAACCTTTAGTTCTTTGAGAAATCTCCACACTGATTTCCATAGAGGTTGTACTAATTTATGTTCCCACCAAGAGTGTATGAGAGATCCCTTGTCACCGCATCACACCTGCATCTGTTGTTTTTTTGACTTTTTAATAATGGTCATTCTAATTGGAGTAAGGTGGTATATCATTGCAGTTTTAATTTGCATTTCTCTGATGATTAATGATGTTGAACACTTTTTCATATGTTTGTTGGCCATTCATATATCCTCTTTTGAAAAATACGTGATCATGTCATTTGCCCACTTTTTAATGAGGTTGTTTATTTTTTCTTGCTGAGTTGTTTGGATTCCTTGTAGGTTCTGGATATTAGTCCTTTGTGAGATACATAATTTGTGAATATTTTATCCCATTCTGTAGGTTGTCTATTTACTCTTTTGATTGTTTCTTTTGCTGTGCAGAAGCATTTTAGTTTTATTAAATCCTGTTTGTCTAGTTTTGTTTTTGTTGCATTTGCTTTTTGGAGTCTTAGTTGTAAATTCTTTGCCTAGGTCAATGTCCAGAATAGTTTTTTTCTAGGTTTTCTTCTGGAATTTTTAGGTTTCAGGTCTTACATTTAAGATTTTAATCTATCTTGAGTTAATTTTTGTATATGATGACAAACAGGAATCCAATTTCATTCTGTTTCTTAATATTTAAAGTAGAATGATAATTCCTGCTAAATTAGATATGGTGATGATTGAGGAAACTAAATTATGTGCTATTTGCATAGTAAAGGGTAAAAACTACAGTATTAGGCTGCTGTTTTTAAAAGTTAGCTCAATCATGAATTAGTTGTGTAACCTCAGAAAACTTACTTTATGCTTCAATTTTCTCATCTGTAAATTGTGATAATAATACTATCTCTCTTACAGGGTTGTTGTGAGGATTAAAACCATTATATGTAAAGTACTTATTGTACTGGCACATAGGAAGTACCACATATGTGTTTGCTGTTATTGTTGTAGTGCCCAGCACAGAGTAATCACAGAAATAATTATGTAGAAGAACCACAACAATGCCTAGTATGTGGTTTTGTGTCCAATAACTGGTAGTTAGCTAGCCCTTTGCTTTTCTTTCTTTTTTTTTTTTTTATTGGGGGAAAACTACAAAGCATTTACAGTACAATGTTTACAGTCACAATTTGTAGTGAGCTGATTTCCCAAAATATATTACCACTCAAGTTGACTTATCTTGTTACATTCAAAAACCTACTC
>CAUYRT010037049.1:0-24712 GCA_963574885.1 Lepilemur ruficaudatus | reverse complement strand
ATATAGAAAAAATTAGCCGGGCATGGTGGCGCATGCCTGTGGTCCCAGCTACTTGGGAGGCTGAGGCAGGAGGATCACTTGAGCCCAGGAGTTTGAGGTTGCTGTGAGCTAGGCTGATGCCACGGCACTCTAGCCTGGGCAACAGAGTGAGACTCTGTCTCAAAAAAAAAAAAAAATTTGTTTTAAATAATTTTTTTATAAACCTTATTATGATTTATAGAGATCACTTATGATGTTCAGAATTTTTGTTTGTCTTATTCTCTTTTTAAAATAACTAATTTTATTTTAGAACAAAAACTTGTTATGGAAGCTTTTTATATAAATTTATATTTTAACCTCTTATTAAAAATGTATCTCTATATCTATAACTTTTTAATATTATCTATTTACTATTTTAATCTTTTTTTTATAAATAACTTCTGAATCAGACAAAATTTTTTTAATAAAGAACATATTTTTATGTCTTTTTATAATTTATGAAAAATACATCTTATTTTTGGGCACATTTTATACATAGAATTATATATGCTAATTATGATTTTTAACTTTTAGTAACCTTAAATTTCACTAAAAACCTAGGAAATAAGATATCTTGAATCATCTGTCACATATCAGTATTTTTTAAAAATGAGAATCATTTTATTATTTTTAGAAATATTTTTGTAGCATAATTTTTTAATTAGAAGTGATCCAATCATTTAATGAATATCCATTGTTTAACTTAGCATAACCTTAAGATTTAAAATTATATGAAAAGTTTATTTTTTTTTTAATTTTTTTTTTAATTTTTTTTTTTTTTTGAGATAGAGTCTCATTCTGTTGCCCGGGGCCAGATTGCTGTGGCAGCAGCCTAGCTCACAGCAACCTCAAACTCCTGGGCTCAAGCAATCCTTCTGCCTCAGCCTCCCAAGTGGCTGGGACTACAGGCATGCGCCACCATGCCTGGCTAATTTTTTCTATATATATTTTTAGTTGGCCAATTAATTTCTTCCTATTTATAGTAGAGACGGGGTCTTGCTCTTGCTCAGGCTGGGTTCGAACTCCTGACCTTGAGCGATCCGCCCACCTCAGCCTCCCAGAGTGCTAGGATTACAGGCGTGAGCCACATGAAAAGTTTATTTATAAACATTTATCCAGGCCGGGTGTGGTGGCTCATACTTGTAATCCCAGCACTTTGTGAGGCCAAGTTGGGAGGATCACTCGAGGCCAGGAGTTCAAGACCAGCCTGGGAAACATAATGAGAACTTGTCTCTACAAAGAAATAAAGAAAATTACAAGGCCAGGAGTGGTGGCTCAGGCCTGTAATCCTAGCACTCTGGGAGGCCGGGGCGGGAGGATCGTTTGAGTTCAGGAGTTCGAGACCAGCCTGAGCAACAGTGAGACCCCCGTCTCTACTAAAAATAGAAAGAAATTAGCCAAACAACTAAAAATATATAGAAAAAATTAGCCGGCCATGGCAGCAAATGCCTCTAGTCCCAGCTACTCAGGAGACTGAGGATCACTTGAGCTCGGGAGTAGAGGTTGCAGTGAACAATGATGATGCCGCTGCACTCTAGCTTGGGCTGTCAGTGAGACCCTGCCTCAAAAAAAAAAAATTATCCCATTTATATTTACCTAGTTTTTTAATAGTTTGCCCATATTATTTATGAGAACTGAGGTATTAGACAAAGTTAATCATCATTTTAAGTGTTTTTGTTAAATATTTTTATAGCTTGTGAATATTAAGAGTTTATTTAAGAATGTTAAAGTTAAATATATGGGTATTTTATCAACGACTCGGAAGATATAGCTGCTTTTATTAAACCAGCAATATTAAATTAGTTGTATTTATCAAAAATTATATAAACATCATTTTGTTTTTGGCTGGGTTTCTAGTTTTATAATCTGTATGTCAAGCCCTGACACCTTTAAATAATTAGTAGGGATAAATACAAAACTGTCTGACCAGCAAACCCAGGCAAAAATGTATGTTGACAGTTTTAAACTTTTCTTAATTTTTTAAAAATTTTCCAATAATTTTAAAACCACGTTATTTATTAAAGATTTATTTAAATCATGTGAACTTGGAAAATATTTGAGCTTACTGATTTATGAGTGTATATTTATTTATGTCATTTTGGTACCATGTAGACATAACATATACACATATATCCATAAATACATCTACACAAATATATACACACATAAATAAAGATTTTATACTTTTCATTTTAGAATATTAGTCATGGGATAGTAATATGAACTTATTGGTTTATAAAAGATGATTGGATTTAACTTATTTATGACAAAATTGGGACCTGTTCACATGGCTAAACTTTATTTGACCTGATAGCTAATGTAATGGAGGCTATGAAACAAAATTTTGGGTAAAGTAGCTCCCATGGCAGTTTGATTTTAAAAATGTTTTTACCCTCTTTTTTTATAGTTTTAAATGAATTTAGGGTTAAATTTTTAATGTTTATATTTTAGCTAGAATTGGCTGAATTATATAAGAAGATAAAATCTCTAAGTAGCCTTGAATTAGTGATACCATAAACAGTGATTTTTATCTCAATACCAGTAGAAAAGCCAACAGATTTAAAGTAGGCAAAAAGAGAGAGAAAAAAAGAGAGAGAGAATTTAGAAGCCTCTACATTTTAACTGTACAGTTGTAGGTTGACCATTTGAGTTTTGAATTTTTTAATGTAATTTGTCTATCAGTTTAAATTGTGTACAAGAATGGGCTATAATATGTAGCCAGCTGGAGTCATAGAAAACATGACATGCCTTAATGTTCGAGAATCTCATTTTGTTTTTTATTAAACTCTTAGTTTAGAAAAAAATTTGCTGGATCTGTAGTTTTATAATTTCAGTAGTTTTGTTTTCATTCTGTAGTTGTTCTGTTTGTTTTAAATTTAAATATATTTCCCTCTTTTGAGAGAAGAAAATGTGTGGCCCAAATCTCTGCCTAAGAGCTGTATGGGAGCAGAAGATGAGTTCAGATCATAGTGGGAGAAGCAGGGGAGCAGTTGGATGTTTACAAGCTTTTAGGTGTTGTTGGAAGTGAGTCTCTAATTTATCTGGTTCTAAAACCAGCTTTTTGAAATTGTGTGCACAAAGAAATTGTTTTAGGCATTTTTAAAAGATCTCTGTTTTTGGCCATTATTTATGACAATTCTGGGTTAGGTGGATCTACTTATCTAAGTACTTATAAGTAGATGGACCATAAATATTATATATATAACCCAGCTGGTGTAGCCTCAGCCTTCGAGGACACATTTTCTGTCTTGGTTGTTTTGCGTGAGACAAGTTACATAGTGGAGCAAAAGTGCCCTCGTGCAAATAGCTAAGGAAAGGTTGTCTCACCCCAAACCTCTAGGGAAACAATTCACAGAGCTCCTATTTTACCCTGCCCTAGAATTTAACAAAAACCCTTACCTTGAATTTATAGTAGTAATTCTCATTCTGAGAGAGCCATTGTATCTCCTAGCCAAGGAATAAACCAGTTTTAATAAACCATAACTTCAGCTAAGAGAGGAAATTCATTGATTTTGGTAGGAACTTAATCTGTAGCACTCAACAGAGGCATCTAAGTTTGAGAATGCAGTGGGTTCTTTGCTGGTACCTGCACAAAGGTTGGAAGCCGCTCTGGGTGCTCTGGAAAAGTAACTCTGAAATCCTAACAGCTACATCATTTCATTGACTAAAATTAAGGGTGTTGTGGCAGAAATAATTTGATAAAGATTTATCAGAAGTCAAATGTAAGGATTGACTTGGGAAGATGCACCACTGTTCCAAAGTCTGTTATAAGTTAAAATGTTTTTGTAAGAAATTTAAGAGAAGAACGGGGACTCTTCATATCAGTGTTGTCCTTTTTCATTATAATACAAAAGTTATAATCATTGACTATGAAGGACAACACATAGGCTGAAATATTTTACACACAAGACAATAAAACTTTAGGATTTAAAAACAGATGAACAGAACTTCATAATTTAAAAACAAATCACTGTCTTTTTAATATCAATGAAAATGTTGATGACATATTTATCAACACATCAACAGTTTTAAAAACTCACAATGAGATTTAAGAGGCTCACAATACAATTCTTTACTCAAAGACAAGATAGAAGCCATAAGTCAGAAGACCTTCTCCAGGCAGTTAATTTAAAAGTCTGCCAAATATGACCTACAGATTATCAAAATCAAGCAATATATAAAAAGGAAAATACATTATATTAATAGAATAATTGCCTGCAAAGATGTTCATGTCCTAAAGCGTGTAATTTATGAATATGTGGTATTACATGGCAAAAAGGTCTTTGCAGAAGTGATTCAATTAAGCACCTTCATTTATCCTGGATGATACCCATGGGCCCAGTGTAATCACAGGAGTCTCTATAAGAAGGACACAGGAGGGCCACAGTCAGAAGGGAGATGGGAACCTGGAAGCAGAGGTTAGAGTGATAGGCTTTGAAAATAGAAGAAGGGGCCACCAGCCAAGGAATGCAATTGGTGTCTCGAAACAGGAAAAGGTAAGGGAACCAATTTCCCCCTGTAGACTCAAGAAGATAGGCAGCTCTGCTGACACCTTGATTTAGCCCATAAAGCCCACTTTGGACTTCTGACTTTAAGAATTGTAAGGTAATAGGCTGGGCTCAGTGGCTCATGCCTATAATCCTAGCACTCTGGGAGGCCGAGACAGGAGGATCACTATCCTGAACAACATAGGGAGACCCCATCTCTACATAAAATAGAAAAATTAGCTGTGTGTGGTGGTGTGCTTCAGTAGTCCCAGCTACCTGGGATGCTGAGGCAGGATTGTTTGAGCCCAGGAGTTGGAGGCTGCAGTGAGCTATGATGATGCAACTGCACTATGGCGGGGGGTGGGGGCAGAATATGGGGGTGCGTGACAGAGCAAGGCTCTGTCTTAAAAAAAAAGAATTGTAAGGTAATAAATGTGTGGGTTTTTTTTAAGCTGCTAAGTGTGTGCCAATTTGTTGTGGTAGCGATAGGAAATTAATACAACTAAATTGGTCTTATTCCAGAAATGTGAGCATGGTTGAAATTTAAAAATTAAAGTAGGGCCGGGCGCGGTGGCTCACGCCTGTAATCCTAGCACTCTGGGAGGCCAAGGTGGGAGGATTGCTCAAGGTCAGGAGTTCAAAACCAGCCTGAGCAAGAGCGAGACCCCGTCTCCACTAAAAATAGAAAGAAATTAATTGGCCAATTAAAAATATATAGAAAAAATTATCCAGGCATGGTGGCACATGCCTGTAGTCCCAGCTACTCAGGAGGCTGAGGCAGAAGGATTGCTTGAGCCCAGGAGTTTGAGGTTGCTGTGAGCTAGGCTGACGCCACGGCACTCTAACCCAGGCAACAGAGTGCGACTCTGTCTCAAAAAAAATAAAAAATTATAAAAATTATAGTATTTCACTGTATTAATAGGCTTAAGGGAGAAAAAGCATATGACCATCTCAATAAATGCAAAAAAAGAAGTATTTGTAAAGTTCAACTTCAGTCATAATTAAAAAAAAAAACTTCAACAAATTAGGAATAGAAAGAACTTTCTAAATCTGATAAAGGACATGGGAAAGCAATGTAGTAATTACTACACAAGTTCGCAGTTACCTCTAAGAAGGATGGAGTTTGTTTGGGACTAGGGGGCATCTAGGATGCTTGTGTAAAACCTTATTTCTTGACGCTAGTTGGTAGTTAACACGAGTTTGCTGTATAATAACTATGTTTTATGCACTTTCCTTTAATTGTGTTATTTTTCACAATAAAAATATTTTTAAAAAGATCAGAAAGAAAGAAAAGAAAAATTGAAAAGCAGATAGAGCGAAGCTATGTTTTAAGGCCTAAAACTGCTATAATCTCTGGGAGGACAGACACTCGAGGCTGGCCATAGGAATGGTAGGACTTAAAATCAGACCAGCTAAGGTGAGCTGAAAAGGCTCTGATCACTTGTGGGCTGGGGGGACTTCTCTCCCTCAGGATGGCAGTAGCTGGGCAGAGAACAAGCACTGGCCAAGACTGGGGGAAATCATGGGCTCCAGTTCTGGGGAGGGTAGCATTGCAGCAGTCTTGCAAGAGGACACAGAAGCCACCAAGGAATATCAGGAGTTACCTGGGACCCCAAGAAACAGAAGGGACTGGCATGGTGGAAGGGAGGGTAGTGCACAATCATGAAGTGGGTGGGTGGGGATCAAAGACACCTCAGAGCTCTCATCTCCCAGGCATGGGAAAATCTGAGACATTCTGAGATTTTAAAATTAATGTAACAAATAATTACTGAATCCTTATTGTGCACAAGCACAGGAATTCATGATTTTGAGGCTTACCTTTACAGGACTGTCTCCCATACCCTAATGATTGCATGCAGTTTTCCTCGCAACTGTCAAAGGGAAAAAGTGTACAGCCAGCTCCTGGCAGAGTTTTAATATCAATATTCTGGGAGGGCTGATTTGGTGCGAATAATTAAGTAAGACGTGAGACACCATGGGCAAGAAATGCTGTGAGCCAATCATCATGGTAATAAGTACAAGTGGATTTCCAAGTGTAGGGATCATGGGCCATACACATGACTACGTAAGATTGGGAAGGCAGTCTGTCATTGCTCTAAGTCACATAGACAGATGATCTGAGTGGATGAAATGACTGCTAGCCTTGAAGCAAAGGTCTAATTCATATTCAAATTTAGGATTTTCAGGGTGACAGCAAGGTAGGGCATCACAAAAAGCAGAGCACTGGTTAGAAGTCAAGGATGTGCTGGAACACAGGGTTTAGCAGACCCCACATGGCAAGTATGAGAGAAGAGGCCAGAGTAGAGGTGGGGAGGACATCTCAGCAGGCTTGGTGGCCACTTCTGGATGGCTGGGAGCACTTGGTGACCTCCAGCCTAACTACTCACAGCCACTGTGACAACTGGTATAAGAATGTTGATAGCGCAACGAAATGACTATAGTCAACAATAAGGTATGGTATACTTTAAAATAACTAAAAGAATGGAATGGGGCTGTTCTTAACACAAAGAAATGATAAATGCTTGAGATGATGGATACCTCAATTATCCTGATTTGATTATTACACATTGTATCCTGTATCAAAACATCACATGTTCCTCATAAATATATATAACTATTATGTACCCATAATAATTTAAATTTAAAAGAATGATTTGATGGAGGCAAAGGGGATGTTGTAATACTGACACATAATGAACTTTGAGTGAGTACACAGGAAGAGCAGAAACCATCTGCACCCAACCAGCTCACTGCTGACATCGACATGGCTTTACTATTGCAGGAAACTCTTGCCTGGGGTGATAAAAATTGTAAATAACTTTACTGTTTTTTACAGAAGTTTTAAAAAGAAACCATTGCAGTGAACCTCTTCTTCTTCTTCTTCTCCTTCTTCTCCTTCTTCTCCTTCTTCTTCTCCTTCTTCTCCTCCTCCTCCTCCTCCTCGTCCTCCTCCTCCTCCCCCTCCCCCCCTCCCCCCCTCCTCCTCCTCCTCCTCCTCCTCCTCCTCCTCCTCTTCTTCTTCTTCTTCTTGACAAAGTCTCAGTCTGTTGCCCAGGCTAGATAGCTGGGACTACAGGCATGTGCCACCATGCCCGGCTACTTTTTTCTATATATTTTTAGTTGTCCAGCTAATTTCTTTCTATTTTTTTTTTTTTTTTTTAGTAGAGACGGGGGTCTCACTCTTACTCAGGCTGGTCTTGAACTCCTGACCTTGAGTGATCCTCCTGCCTTGGCCTCCCAGAGTGCTAGTATTACAGGCGTGAGCCACCACACCTGGCCGGCAATAGATAGCTTCAAACCGCTGTTTACTCTCTGAGATGCTTTGAAACTCTCGCCTCAAAAGCCTCACCTTACCCTGTCCAATAACCCTAAACTATTGTATCATGATTCTTGCTCAGGCCTCATCAAGCCCCCTCATTGGAAGAGCTGCCTTAAAATAGGCCCCAACACTTCATAAATATTCTGACTTTGCCCTCCCCATGCTACATGCTGCTATGATTCTCTCACTTCCTGCGATGAGAACAAACTCAGCTTTGTCTGTAGCACGGAGTTGTCTTGATGGGATTTTCAGGGATCCAGCAGTCAATCATTGAGGCCCACCGAGATCCAGCTGAGATCTCGCCACTGCAGCCCAAGACCCCTGACTCAGGAGTGGTGTGATCCTCAGAGGCCTCCCTGCTTGGGAGTCTTTCAGACTGAAACCATAGAGAGGCAAGTCTTGTATTGGGTTCAAGCTCCAATTTCCTTTTTTAATTTTTCTTTTTATTTAGCTCCCCAAATACTGAGTCTATGTTGTCTCCTAGCAATAAGGTAACCCCTTTTAGGAATCCTTGATCATATTTAAAAATCTTTTCTCCTTAGCGGTGTCTGTCTTATTATTAATACTACTACTTGTCTACATCTATCTTTGTCATTTTTTGTTGTGCATCTGTCAGAGGAAAGTTTTTAGTGAAGAGGACAGGTGTGGGTCTCAATAAGTCTGTCCGTAAATTGGCCCATGGACAAATTTTGTTTCTGGTCTAAATTTTATGAGAACTTTGCTCAGACTTGTCTTATTTTATCTGGAGAGATCTCTCCAAACCCTCCATGTTCTGGGAACCATAAATTCACTGGGCTCTAGTTGGAGAAGGTCTAGTGTGAGGTTGGGGGGCCCTGAGCCACAGGACACACAGCTAACTCTTGACTCACAATTTGCAGACACTGATGTGCTTATCTCAGCTATGGCCTCCTTGGGCCAGATTTCTGCTTCCTACATGTATTTAGGCTATAACCCAAATGTATGTGCTTATCTTTCTTAAGAGCATCATTTTGCCAAGGGTAATTTAGAATTACGGTGGCCACTATGAGGAACTTCTGATATGAACAAAATTATTCACTTGAGAAGTGCTTTAAAATGAAAAGGGAACACAATTCCAAACATCTAATGGTCTTCATTTTCTAATTAGCATGAGAAAGCATCTAAAAGAAAGCAGATTCCTTGGCCAAAACAAAATAAAAAGGTGAACAACTTAAAACTATCTTTTAGCTCCCCCTCTGCAGCCCCCAATATCACAGCTCAAACCTACTATTCCTCTTCCCCCATCCTATGCTCCTCCATCTTCCTCTGTCCTTCTCTCTTCCTCTGGCCCACTCTCCTTTCCTCCTGGCTGACGAGGTGTCCCAAAGCTCACCTAACTCTAAGGTAAACCTCTTTCCGAATAAAAAAAAATCTCTGGTGGATTTTAAGCCCTGGTTTCATTTCCAGCTAAAAGCCATTGTCAAAGACTCTTCAAAGCCTAGTCAAGATAGAGAGAATATTGCAGAAGAATTTAGAATTGTTTTAGGGACATATAATCTGGAGCAGTGACATATATAACAATTAGTTTATATGCTAGTTGGAACCTCAGATATAAAACATTCAATGAAAAAGACAGAATGGTAAGATCCCCGCAAGACTGACTTAAAAGACCCTAGATTGCATGGGAAACTGAAGGGGTTCCAGAAAGCTGTTGATGTTGGTCAAGGTCTTTTGGAGATGATCCTAGTCTTCCCTATGAAAGCAAAATGTTCTCTGATTTAGTTCTTCATCAAGAGAGGAGAAGTCTGATGGAGACTTCAGGGCTAGGCCCTTTAGTACCTATCGACAGCATTCAGGAGTAGATCCTAAAGCGCATGTGACCTGGCTCTTGCGAATTGCCTTAAACCAGAAATAATGGATTTAATATGCAAGCAAAACTAGAATGGGAAATAGCTCCATGGCCAGATCTCCAAAACCTCGATGAACATTTTGAAAGAGCCCTAAAACTAAGAAACTTTGGATATTGATTTGTCAGTACTTTTGTGTATAAATCAAGCATTAGGTTGAAGCCCTCTTATGGTCAAAAAATTCTACCAATACTCTACTGGAGCTAAACCCATTAAGGTTCAGACTCACCCACCTAAACCTCTACCAAAACTTGCACAATAGCCTCTAAAACAAGGTGCTAACCAAGGAGTAAAACTAATACTCAAACGCCTTAAAGAGAAGTAGTCTTCATATCTTGTCTCAGTCCTTGTAACACTCCTGTCCTCCCAGTCAAAAATTCCAGTGGGTGGGTGTATGGATTTGTTTAGGACCCCAGGACCATAAATAAATCTACCTTCTGATTGCTCCAGGTTCAATAATATCAATAATAATAATATCAGTAAAATAATCATTCTCAGCCTCCCTAGGGTACAAAACGGAAATACTGTTTTATCTTTGAGAGCTCAGGAGACTATGTGTTTTACAATTGTAGATCTGTGCTGTGCTTTCTTTGTTGTGTCTTTAGATCAAAAGTAGCCAATACTCTATTGTATGGTACCTGGACTGCTGTGCCACCGAGTTTGCTGAGTCCCTCCTACTTTTCACAGGTGCACAACCAGGACCCCACAGGCCTTAAATTGCCCTATGAATCCATTCCTATCCAATATGTGGACAGCCTTTTCTGCATTCGACAGATGAGATGAGCTCTAAGACCGATTCATCCGTCTGCTTCCTCTTTTAGCTCAGAGAGGGCACACGAGTTCCATAGAGAAGTTAATTTGTCAAAGGAAAGTGCATTACCTAAGACAAGATGTATCCCGTGGAGGTAGATCCCTTACTCCAGACAATGCTCTGTGAAATGTTCCTGGCCAATAATTAAGAGATAATTATGAGGATTCCTGGGTCTTTCTGGACACTGCAGGCAGGCATATTTCGCCGTGTTGAGGAACAGCTCATTATAAATGTGACCCAAGAAGACCGTGTTCCTCCCTAAGCCCCCCTCATGCCCACACATATATTGGTGACCCTGTCAAAGCAGCAAGCAGTGATTCCCGCGTCATATAGTTCCCCAGTGTTCTGCAGCCTGGGGGCGGAGTTGGCAAAGGACTGGGGAGAAAAGAGGGAGGAGGGAAGGTCTCCCTATTTCTGTCAAGGTCGCCTCCCTCATCAACCCCGCCTTTCACTGCCTGGCCCAGGGCTGGCTCCCAGGAATGTCAGGCCTGGGGCAAATCACAATGTGTTCTCTGGCCACCCTAATCCAACCTCTATCTCCAAGTGAAATCCGGTTCTGGTGACCACCAAGGGCAGCCAAAGAGTAACACAAAGCCAGTTTGAGGAGTTGACAGGAGTAGTCCAGGAGTTTATGGGCTGCTTGAGTAAACTGTCTCTAAATTTCAACAGCCAGAGCTGTCCTGATTTTTCTTCACCTACCTCCTGGCCTCTGGGGGTTTAAAACAGCCCCCAGGTGCTCAGAACAGCACCCATGGTCAGGAAATCCTGCCCCCCAAGCAAGGAGTGGAGCTGCATTTGGAACCTGGAGAGGAGGATGTCTGCGGGGAGCTGGGGGTGTGAGGCAGGGACAGGACTACTGTCTCCAACCTGTGGCTCCAGAAGCAAAGGGCCCCATGGGACTAAGCACCAGAAGCCTGGGCTCTGCTTGACATAGAAACCCTTACACTGTTACAGTAGTCCAGAAACACGGAGCAAAGTCTCCCGACACTGCAGAGGTCCAAACTCACTCCCAAGGCCTCCAGTCAGGTAGTGGTGAAGAAGTTGGGGAAGAAGTGGACACCTTCTAACACTTAGAAGTCTGTGCTTGAAAGCTTTCCCTGACCCTACTGTCTTCTGGGGCAGCCATACTACGTGCCATTTAAATACAGGTGCTTTTTTGTTTTTGGTCTTGCTGTGGTTTCTTGAGTGATGTCCTCAATCCCTCATACTGGACTGTAAACCGTGGTGGCAGTGGAGGCGGGGGCCCTGGAACGGGCCTTCCTCTGGGTCCAACTTCCCCCCTTAATCCTTTGAACTTCTGGGCACCTCACAGCGCTGGGCTAAGCCCTGCTGGGCACTACATAACAGCTTTGATCAGTCTTTGGACATCAGGATGAAGAAATAAATAAATACCAAGTTAGAGAAACAGCTTAAAGTCTTTAAGAAATCTAGGGCAACAGAGATTCCGCAGAGGACAGGCCAGCCAGTTAGTGTAGGGAGTCAGGTTGGAAAGAGAAAGTCCGCTGTTAAAAAAGAAAATCGGAACACTATCAAAGCTGGGGCGTCCAGACGGTCAAGGGGCTCCTAACCGGCTTGTTTCCTCCCAAGCACCCCGGGGGGTGGCGCGCCAGGCTCGCGGGGCCCAGCAGGGCCCGGCAGGCGCCCCAGCAGGCAGGCCAGCTCCGAGGGAGGCTCGCTCTGGGAGTTGGGGGCCGACCGGCCGGCCTCTCCCCGGATTTGTGACGTGCGGGGGACAGCAGCGGTGACGGGGCCACCACACAAAGCCAAGTCGTCGGGCGGGGATCCCCCAGGCCAAGAGCCCCGATGGGATGGGGAGGGGGCGGGGAGCGAGGAGCCCCCGGGCGCTGGGGCCCCGCGCAGTATTAAGGTGAGCTCCGACTCGGTGTCAGCGGCAGGGAGCGGGCGCCGGGCAGGCCGCGAGCGACCGCCGCGCGCCTGGCTGCTGTGGCCGCGCTGGCCGTCCGCGCGCCCGGCTCGCCGAGGCCGCGCCACGCCCCCGCGGAGGTGGAGCAGCGGCCAGGGGCGGGTCCGCAGCTGGCGGCGCCCGGGCCCGGGGCGGGGGCTGTGGCAGCAGCTGCAGCAGCGGCGGCGACGGCAGCGCCTGGAGCTGCTGCAGCAGAGGCGGAGGCTGCTCCTGGACGCGTTCCGGCCGCACAGCCGGAGCCACAGCCCGGAGGCGCCGGGCGGTGTGCTGGGTGCTGCTTCTGCCCGCCCGCCGCCGCCCGGGCCGCCGCTGCCACCCGGGCCCCAGCTGCCATCCCCGCCGCCGTCGACCCCGCCCGCGTGTGCGCCCCAGCCGGGACGCCGTCCCCGGCCGGGTCTCCACTTCTCGGCCGCACCTTCCATGACGGCGCCCGCGCGAAGATGGCTGCGAAGGGCGCGCACGGCTCCCACCTGAAGGTGGAGAGCGAGTTGGAGCGCTGCCGCGCCGAGGGCCACTGGGACCGCATGCCAGAGCTGGTCCGGCAACTGCAGACGCTGAGCATGCCCGGTGGCGGGGGCGGCCGGCGATCCAGCCCGAACCCCGCGTTCACCTCTCTGGACACCGGTGAGTGAGGGAAGGGGTTGGATCGCCCACGGCGAGCGCGCGAAACGCACCGCCTCCTCCAGGAAGCGCGCCCCGACAGTGCTCCGCGACTGCCGCCTACGCTCCCGCAGTGCTGATCGTAGGAGCAGGCAGGGTACTTAGGAAGGTCCTTCTGCGCTAGTAGAAAAATCACATGCAGGTTGGGTGCTTGAGGGGAAGAGAGATAAACGGCTTTTGCTCTGTGCCCTTCAGGATCATGTGGGTAACTCTATCTACTGTGAAATGGTGGTGTCTGTACGGATCAGATCAGAGCGTGGGCAGGATCTTGCCCCTCACCCCAACCCTACCCCGTCGGGGGTAGGTCCCTAAACTCCATCAGGTGAAGGCCATTTCTCCCCAGTGAAGTTGAAAATAGAGCTCCGTCCGCAGCAGGCAGGGGTGGGGGTTTGGCGTGTGCCAGGGTGTAGTGGTGGAGAAATGGAGAAGAGGCCTGACAAGCCTCAGTTTCCTCATATGTGGCGGACTCGGTTCCTATCCAGCCCTGGCAGTCGGTGGCGTTAGCAGTAGGGCTGGTTTGGCTGGGCTGGGCGCTTGTGCTGGGGCGGGAAAGCACCCTGATGTGGCAGCGGGAACACCCCGCCCCGGTCGCTAACCTCAGATCCTGTTCCTAGTGCCTTCAGCTCAGCCCTCTCTGATCCCCTCTGTATGCACGGCCACATGGGAGCTTTGATGGAAGGAGACATGGAGTGAATAAACACAGATATGAAGAGTTTTTAAAGACTGCCCAGCCTATGGAAAGCTCTTTAGGGGAGACGGAATGATAATAATAATAATAGTAATCAACCTCATGAATCAGGGACTTTTGTTTATCCCACTTCATAGATAAGGAAACTGAAGTAACTTGATCATCTAGCCAGTAAGTTGTGGAACCGGGATTTGAATCCAGGTTTCTGAGTATATCCTTTTAATCATTTGCACTATTACCTCTCAAAGATGTGTATCAGAAAATCCCAGCCCTTGAAGAGCTACCGCAATGAATGGGGAGGCAGGGAAGTGATCAGAAGGCAATTGTGTGTTGGCTTGTAGCTCAAAGGAAGGGGAGAAGGCTTCAGGGAAGCAGCAGAACTTGTCCTAGCCCTTGACTGGTGTGTTCGCTGCAGAAGGAAGGACAGGATACTAAGGGGCTACGTGGTTTGAGGCCTTGAGGTAGGTCTGAGCATGGCAGTGAGGGGCAGTGGGCAGGGCATGTTAGGGAGAGGCTGGTGAGCCCCCCTCTCCCAGGGCAGAGTAAATTGCAGGTTCCCCAACATCCGCTGTGTGGTGGGGATGGGAATGAGAACTGACCTAGGCAGGAGGCATTGGTTCCTGGGTGAGGTGTGGGACTCCGAAGGAGGTTGGCACCACAGAGAACTATGCCAGGACCAGGACAGGAACTGGGTCTCCTTGTATCCTTACAGGGCTGTATTAAAAGCTTTTCTGTAGAGGTGTCAAGGAGGGTGAGCAGTTAGTGAATTGGTACCCCAGGAACAAAGGGTTTAGGAAGTTAAGAAATTGGTAATAATGGATTCAGTGATGTTAAACAGACTCTTTTTTTTAAAAACAGAACTTCTTAGAGCCTTTATGTGTTTACCTGCATGCAATGTGCAAGCCAAGGTTAGAGTATAAATGCCATGTTTTTCAACCTTACCTTGACCATATTCTGTGGAACATCAGTGGGAAACACTGGTGATAAATGGCATGATATAGTTATAAAGTGCTTTCTCTATTTTTAAATTTTTGTAAATCCTGTGAGGAGGGCAGGAGTTATTGTCCTCATTTAGACAGAGGGACACGAAAGAGAGGTCACATAATATGTGTGTGGTAAAGCCTGTAACTCAAGCCTGAGTCCCTGCCACCACGTCTTCTAGTGTTGGGGGCCTGGAGCCTGGTCTGGCTTCACTGTGGAATCTGACCAGTATAAGGAAGGAGACTGAGAGGCAGTGGGGTCTCTCTTGCCAATTTTGGGGTTTGGTTGTATGAATGATTTTTCTCCCACTGTTAAATCTAGAGACACTATCCCAGAACACAGGCTCACACATGGACAGATGCACATACAGAAACATGAAGAAGGAAAACAATTGACTCCTGATGTTCCAGCCCATACCTGGAACATTATTTGGATTAGCTGCTATTTTGGTTCTCTCTCTGCAGGGTTCCTTGATCACTCAGGGGATGGAGAGCTTGTTCTTTTTGGGGGTGTTGGTCCTGACCCCCCTACAGCCCAGAAGGGAGATTCTTAAAGTCCCACCTGGCCTTTTAGACTCTTACAAGTCAGTAGGCTGAAGCTTCAACAGCTGCATAATTTGGGCAAGAGGAGGAAGGTACTGAAGGAGTTGAACCCCACTTTACTGAGGCCTTGAGGCCCAGCTGTGTCTGAGATTTCCTGGGGAAACTAAAAGTAGCTTCCAGAAGGTAGATTCCACTCCAACGGGGGGAGAACAAGCTGTGAGGGCCTCTTTCTGGTCTGGTAAGACAAAGGATCAGAAGGATCAGGAGATGCTTCAGCAGAACATCCCCGGTGCCCTCTTCCTGTCTGAGGAGGTTGCTCACCACCTCACCAGGGGCAAGGCAGCTGCTACTGTTTGTACATTTTCTTCAAACTCACATCCGGTTTAGATCTGGTCAGGCTAGAGCAGGGGAACCCCGGAGTATTGCTGGCTGTGCTGGGATTTGTTCATGTGAAAACAAAGAGCCCATCCAAGTGGTTAAAAAACAAGAAAACTTTATTCTGAAAAATTTCCAAAACATAAAAAACAATAGAAGAATGAGTCCCACATACCCATCAACCAGCTTCAGTGATTATGAACTCAGGAAGTCTCATTTGAGCTCTCCTTAAATTTTTTCTCCCTCACACTTCACTTTTTCAGTACCTATTGAACTCAAAATAAGAACTCAAAAAATATAACCACCAAACCATTGTTATACCTTGAAAATCTAACAATTACATTTTATGTTTAGATTATTAAAATCTAGATCCACTTAGGGCCACATTGTATTTGGTTGCTACATGAGGTCTCCCCCTCTCCCCACACCTAACATTTTATTATGAAAATTTCAAACATACACCAAAGATAAAAAAGAATTTGCAGTGAACCTCTGTATACCCACCACCTGGTTTCTACCATTAACCTTTTACTATACTTGCTCTAGCACATCTGTCCCTCCATCTTGCATCCTTCTTAATCTGTCACCCCCATTTGTTTTTTAGCTAAATGATTTTTTTTTTAACTGGAGATTGTTTTGGATGTTTCTTCAGTTTAAGTTAGAAGGGATGTGTTTGAGGCAGATGGCCTCTCACTAGTTTCAGCTTTTTCCTCCTCTCCTGTGGTTGACAGGCCTCAGTCCTCTGCACATTTGGGAGGTGAGCAGCTACAGGAACTACTGTGCCCCTGTTTGTCCCAGTGGAGAAGGGTCTGGTCTGAGCCCCACTTGGCTGGCTGGACCCACATTTCCTCATTACAGATGGGCAATGTGGAGAGTGGAGCACTGTCCTTAAATGTGGGGTCTGGGCAGGAGGCAGGTGTCCTGAAGTAGGTCCTGTGACCTGGGACTATGGCCTACAGGGGGCAGGAGCTGAGAGGGCTGTAAGGAAAGTGGTTGCCGGAGGCCTTCTAAACAAGGTGGGATTGGGAGACTGGGTGGCCATTAAGTGGAGGCTTCCTTTGGGGATCTGCAGAGGGCAGGGGGCTGGGCTGGGTTGCAGAATGAGCACCTAGGCTCCCAGAATCAGGAAGGTCTTCCTAATACCCCAGGGAGAGAGGAAATCTGTAGCAGTTTACTCCAACTGGGATAGGGAGTAGGTTTCCAACAATAGGATGATAAAAAGCAACTTATTTTGCACTGGGAAGGACAGGGTAGCCTTTATCCACCTGGATTCTCAACTGAAAAACTGAGCACTTTAAATTCCACAATATCCTTCAGTTCCATAGACTGATGGTCAGTTGAGAAATAGTGGGATGGAAAGAAGAGGGGAAAACAGGGAGAGGCGGGGCAGGGAGAAGGAGAGTTGAGCAAAAGAGGAAAAGAAAGTGATACTGAGTGTCTGCTAAACAAACAGCAAGTAGACTGAGTGGGGAGTGAACCCGGGATGGCAAAAAAGCCTCCTGAGAAGGACCTGAAGTGTTAGTGAATGAAACAGTCTGAAACTCACAGATATGTTAAAGTGAGGACAGTTCTTATTCCTGCCCTTGGCATTTACTGTTAGCTTTTAACCTACTCTTCACAGCTCTTAGACTGATATTTATTTTTAAATTATCAGAAGCTCTGCTCTGCATGGGATGCAGGAGAGACAAATTAGTTTTGGGCTATGCCAGTAACAATATTACACATCTTTATTATCATCTATAAATGGGGGTAATATATATCTTTTAGGGCTGTGCAGATTAAATGATACTATATATGAAAGTGCCTGGCACTAAGTAAGCCCTCAACAAACATTAGTGCCCCTTTTGCAGTCAAAGTCACTCGTATTGGTTTAGAGATACGTGGTGAAGGATCGGTTTTGTTTTGTTTTGTTTAAATTCCCAATCTGTTGTGCTCTGATACCTTCATAAAATACAGTTAAAATGAATTACTAGAAAAATGAAAGAAAAATACACAAAGTACTACTGCCTAATTTTTTATTCTTAGATTCAACAGATTCAAAAGTACTCTGTCAAATTTCTAAATGTGTACTTAAGTTTTCTGCAGTCTTCTCCTCCGGCTTGGATCACGGCATTCAGAGACCCGCGGCCACACTGAGCAGCACGGGTTCAGAGAACACCCCCACTGATTTGAGGAAAGGGACACGCTCTAGGGAAGAAGCTGGTTTCTCTTGGCATGAAAGGCACTGAGCCAAGGGGCTGCGGGGAGCCCTGGGCGGGGCAGGTGCTTGGCGGAGGCGGGCAGGACGGCCCGATGGCGCGGTGGCCTGATGGTGCACTGTGGCTCCACTGCAGACCCACCCAGCTCGGAGCAGAGGCACCAGGGCAAAGGGGCGGGGACCATCCTGGGGGGTGGAGCCTGGGGAGGGGCTAATTCCCTAGAGGGTTTCATTTCCCTCCCACGGAGCAGGCCAGAGCCTCCCTCTGGCAGGTTAGGAGGAGGGGCACCCAGACTGCTAGGCAGCCCATCCCGCCTCCTAGCTGAGATTTGGAAATGAAGATTGCCTTTCATTCCTGGGTTGACTTAAATTTTGTTTTTGACTAGGTAATCTATTCACATGTTTCAACCTTCCAAACGTACCAAAAAAGTAAAGAGTGAAAAACCTCACTCCAGTTCCACCCCGTTCCCGATCAGCCAGTGAGCTTATCAGCCGTGTACCTATCCGTCACATATTCGTGTGCGTAAATACACAGCCGCATATTACACGCACTGCTGTGCACCCCTGCGCTGTTATCAAATTATCTTGGAGGTCATTCCGTAACAGCCCGTACAAAGTGCCGTCATTCCCTTTTATAGCGGCATGGTGTCTCTTTTTATGGATGTACCATGCTTTATTTCATCAGCCTGCTGCTGACGGGCATGAAGGCTGTCTCCACTTTTTTGCTGGTGTAAATAATGCTGCAGGAATTATCTTGTACGTAGGTCATTTTACACATGTGCAAGGACATCTGTAGGAGTGGAATTGCTGGCTTAATGGGGAGGTACAAAAATAATTTTGCTGTATATTGCCAAATTGCTCTAGAGGTTTTACCAAATTATATTCTGCCAGGAATGGATGATAGTTTGAACCAGGTACTTTTTGGCTGTTTCCTCAAAGTGTTCCTTTTAAAAATCATGAGGTAGGTAGCAAAGGATCCAGTAATGCATGTCCTCAGAGTGAAAACTCCTACAACTGTGTTCCCAGTATTCTCTGCTGTAGGGCTGCTTTCTGCAGGGAATCATCTTTATGGAGAGAGGTTCTTCTTCAGAGGCATGCAATTTTGGATCATTGGCTTTGAGATATGAGCAAATTGCTGTGATCCTGAGAGTGAGGAGGGGGTGGCAACCCTGAGTGGGTCTGAGAACGCTATCCTGGCAGCAGAAAGAACGCTGAAAAGATGGCTTCAAATAGACATTCCTAGAGACATTTTTGGATTGGCACTTAACTCCCTGAGCCTGATGGCTTCCTCGTGGGGTGGTTGAGAGGATCTGATTCATTCAACAGGTATTTATTGGGCGCCTGCAGTAAATGATGGGCCTGCTCCTCACTATAGTTGCTAGGAGGGGCAATGAGCACAGCCACTGGAGGCCCATGGTGAAACCACACTTGACCTCAAACCCTGCACATTGTACACCTGGTTCCCATGCTCAAGTCACTTCTGCTATAGGTAGCAGGAATATGATGGTCACAAGTCACAAGACTGGAGTTTCAGTGTGGTTGGAGGAGGCAGAAAATTCAACCAAGCAGTATAAATCACCTGCCAGGTGGCGAGGTATGCAAATGAGCCACCGTATCTAAGAGAACTCCAGAAAGTGCAAGTACTAAACATGTTCAAGGACGTGCCTTGATACACAAGTAGATCTGCTTCCCACCTTAACTCTTTACCTCGGCTGCTAGGTTATCCTTGGGTCATGTTAAAATACCTTAAAAATGGAGAAAACCAATTATGGTTACACAGAAATTAGGAGCATGTGAAAATACATTATTAAGCCACCTCTTCGATTTTTTTCCTTTTCAGTTGTTTGGGAAGGATTACTTCTTGGTTTTGGAACTTATTACCCACAGCAGGGCATACGTATAATTTTGCCCCTCATTTTAAATTCTGAAATTCTGGGAATTTGTCCCCATGTCCTGGGAACTCTGCCTCCTCAACCATTAAACTACAGCAGAAAATGAACCCAAAGGGGCAATTCGTACCGTGACCATGGTAGAATGCCTCTATGTTTTTCTCCTTGAAGGCTGTTTAAATTTATGGGAAATGTGCATATATTTTCTCGGACCTGAGCCATTCCTGTGCTGAGTAGGTGTGGTTGGGTGGGTCCAGGGCTGTGTCCCACTCTCCATGTCCACCTTGTTCAGGGCATCACTGCCCCTGCTACCCACTCTGATCTGTGCCTTGTCTTTCAGATGACTTTGGGAAATTGCTGCTGGCCGAGGCGCTCCTGGAGCAGTGTGTGAAGGAGAACCATGCCAAAATAAAAGACTCCATCCCTTTGCTGGAAAAGAATGAGCCCAAGATGAATGAAGCCAAAAATTATCTCAGCAGTGTCCTTAACCATGGGAAGCTGTTGGTAAGTTGTCAGCCCCCGAGCCTGGGACCTCATCTCGACTCTTCTCTCTTGCCTCCCATCTGCAGTCCAGCCCTCCCTGGGTCATTTGGTCACCTGAGCAACAAGTGTCTCTTATGAGTTGCCCTGGCACATACAGTAGCCACTAGCTACATGTGGCACTTGAAATGTGGCTAGTCGAAATTGTGATGTACTGTAAGAATAAAGCGTATCTGGGATTTTGAAGACTTAGTACAAACAAAAAGTGTAAAAGAGCATTAACTTTTTATATTGATTACATGTTCAAATGATAATATTTAGAATATGTTGGGTTAAAGAAAACATGTTATTAAAACTAATTTCACTTGTTTTAATGTGACTAACAAATCTTACTAGAAATTTAGTTACACATGTGGGTCACATTTGTGGCTTAAATTATATTTCTATTGGATAGCACTTGGTTGACCTACTATATGCCTGACCCTTTGGGCTCCTTGGGAGAGAGGGAGTCAGTGAGCCTGTGACCTAGTTAGAAGCAGGCAAATGTGCAAGGTTGGCCAGGGACAGAAGAGCTCCATAATAGGGCAAGCCAGTTGAAGTCCTGGTGCATTCACTGGGCACCTACTGCGTGGAAGGCACTGAGGGGAGGTAGAGACGGGAGTATGGTCATAACTTTCTCTAGGCCTTTGCTGCTCAAAGTGTGGTCCACTCTCCAGCAGTGTGGGCATTGCTGGGGAGCTGGTTAGAAATGAGAAATCAGAATTGGAATCTGATTTTATGAAGATCTCCCAGTGATTCATACGCGTGCTAACATTCGAGCCTGTTCTAGATTACAGTGAAGCCTGAGCTATAATTGGGTATGTCACTAGAGAGTCAAAGAGGAAGTGATTTTTCATGAGATGTTCCAAAGTAATATATTCACTTCCTTAAACATTTTATTTTGGTGTCCTATGTGCAAGGTGTTGTGTTATGCACCCTCAGGGCAATGGAGATGAATCTGGCATGGACTCTGCCCTCCAGGAGGCTGCAGGTCTCCTGGGAAAAGTCCTAGCAGCAAGAAAACAGCCTTTGTCCAGGAGTGGTGTACAAGGAGAGGCAAGTCCGGGTCACTCCTTGGCATGAAGTAGAGAGCAGACAATGGCTGATGGTGGTACTAGAATCAGACCCTGCTGGGGACTGAATCTAGAAGGGGAGGGGCACAGAAATAGGGATGGGTGTTTCAAGCTGGGGAAGCAGTGTGTAATCTAAGGTATCCTCTTATAAAGAATGTCATTAAAGTTGGTCAGTGTAGCAGGAGCAAAAGGGAATGGCGGGCAGTTAGGTTGTGAAGGTGCTTTGGGGCCAGGGAGTAGGGACTAGAACACCAGGCCAGGAGGTGTAAGGCTTATTCTGCAAGCCGTGGGGGTGAGGGAAGTATGTACTGGAAGTTTAAGGTTACTGCTTTTAGGCTGTGTGACAGGCATGTTTGCAGTGCTAAGAGGTTTGTATTGGATTAAAATAGCTGCTTGACCCTGAGCATGTCCCTTGACCTCGTGGGCCCTCCATTCACCATGCTGGTTGAAAGAGTTGGACCCAATTGGTGAGTTCCAAGCTTTTCCCACCAAGACCTCTTTTCATTTTTAAAATATTAAATTAATAATTAAATATTAAATATTTTAAAGTATATTTGATATAAATGTAATTCTGGTTTATTGTAAAAAATCCAATCAAACCAGTAATTTGAATGATAAATAAAAGCCTGTTCATTGCCCTCAGCTCCATGCCCACTTTCATCCTCAGATTTGAGCATGGGTCACAATCCATGCGTGCCCCATACACCTTTCTTTGTGCATTACAAACATACATTCGCACATAGAACTTTCTGTTCACAGAGTCATAGGATATATATTTGGCAAGTTGCTCTTTTTCACTTGGAGCTTTCTCCATGCTAGTACCTCATTCTTTATATATTGATTTGTTGTGACTACCACATCACATTTATGGAATACAAAATTTACAATGCTTTATTAAACAAAGGCACACATTGGCACCAATAATATGGAGAAAATTAGTGTTATCCAGGCCAAAGCCAAAACCTTGATGTTGATCAGACAGAATATTAAAAGTCATTGGTGGGATTCTCTATCTTATCCCCAGAGGTGGGGAAGTAGTCACGATGATCTCCCTTGGCAGCAGGTGGATCCCCACACATCCGGAGCAGCTCTGGTGAATGAAGAGAGCTGGGAGAGGTGGGTCCTGAGGCCCCTTCTGTGGCAGCTTGAAACCCTGTACTCTCTGGGATCTCTAAGATCCTGTCCAGCTCGGTTCCATGGAGAGTGGTGAAAACAAGCCACTTGTAACCTCTCTTATCCACTGAGCTCCAGGCATTGCACCATCCCGCGGAGGCCTCACAGTAACCTTCTGCAAGGGTATTTCAGAGACCCAAGAGAGGTGATCACTTAGCCAAGGACCACGCTAGTAGGTGCAGGACTTGAACCCAGGCCCTTTGTGTCCACATCCCAAGCTCTAATGCTCTGCCACTTGTTGGTGCTGCCTCCCAAAGTACTGGAGTGGAAATAAAATAATAACCGAGAAACTTGGATTAATGTCAAAGAAGGTGATGGCACTCCTGCTTTTATAGTTCCCCTTTTACACCTGTGAAGTATTTCCTCATCTCTTCTTTCCTCATACCTGGGTATCTCTATGAGGTTATTCTTCCCTTTGTACTGACAGGGACAGTGAGGGACAAAAAGAATAGGTGCCACCTGATCCACACAGCAGAGGGCCTGTTCCCCTGACTGAGCGACTTTCTGCACAGCATCCTCCCTCTGGGCCAGGGGTTCGGTTCCCTGACCCTTGGACTGACAAGACCATTTCAAATTCAAATGCACGGGTCCCGTGGAGGGTAACCAACTTTTAATGTTGCCAACTAAAGACATTAAAAAAGTAAAAAACAACACTGAAACTGTACCATCTTCTATTATCATTGCTCCATAAAAGAAAAAACATCTTAACACCAAAAGACAAGATGGGTGTGCTTTCAGGACTGAGAGCAGCTTTTGAAATAGTATAAATTCAGCTTTGTGCAACATTCACTGCTCTGTCTTTAATTTTTCCCCGGCCTGGTGAAAACTCTGTTGTAAACTGTCATTGGTCGGCCAGGAACCGCCGCTGGTCACACCCATCAGCTTGCTTGAAGCATGTCCTTCTGAGCCCCGCTGCCCTTCTCCCCATGTACAGAAGAGGATAATAATAATAATTACTCATACCCCGTGTTTATCTAGCTCCTTTCTCAAGAAAAGTTCAAAGCTCTTTCCTGGACTTTGCCCTATTAATGCTGTCAGCTTCGCTGGGATGGGAGGCAAGGACTAGGCTTTATTATCTGTCCCTCGCCCATGAGGAAATTGCAGCCAGAGCAGGGAGGAAATGAGCCCGTGGCTTGAGACCAGTGCAGGGATGGCAGAGTCATTCATTGCCCCGCTTGGAGGGATTGTGGGTTGCATACTCTGGGGATGTGTAATCTGTGGCACTGGTCCAGGGAGTGGGTGGCCTATCTGGGGAGACTAGCAAATGCCCTTAAAAAAATCCAACTTTTGAGAGTTTATCAGTCACCAGAGAGAGCAGGTCAGGTATGCAGGGGCTGAATGGGCCCACTTGGTAGAGGCGGTGTAGGAGTTCAGCAGGAGAGAGCTCCCTGGTAGTCAGGGAGGCTTCCAGGACGGGGTGGGCCTGAGCAAGGCCCCAAAGCATGGACAAGATCTGGATAGGACGAGGGGAAGGGGACCTGAGTATACAAAGGAGGAATATGTGTATTTACAGAAACCGAAAGGACCAGTGGGAAAGGAAAATTTGGCTTTCCCGGAGCCTGGCTTTACCCCATTGCATTTCTCTTAGTTGGGGTCACAGGTACCCCAGACTCTGGCTGCCCTGCAGGGAGACAGGGGAGCACATTCCTGCCAGTGACAGAGGCCAGGGGTGGGGGCCAGAGCTACGTCTCCAGGGAGCTTTGTGGACAGATTGGTGCCTGTGTGGCAGGGGCAGTCCCAGGGCCAGCTGAACACAGGAGAAGAGGCAGGGGGCTGAGCAAATGGCCTCAGGAGGTAGGACATCTCAAGTGGGACTGGGCTCATGTCCAAGGCTGGTGAGCCTGCCCAGCCTCCCTCAGGCAGCAGCACCCGGTGTCCTGGCTCTGAACAGAGCGCAAGCTAGGGCGGGGTGGCCAGGGCCAGGGCAGCCCAGACCTCCTCAGGCCCTGACGGAGGCCCCAAGAGTCCCTCTGTTGGGTGGAGATTGGGCTGTAAGCAGCACTTGAGAAAGGAGAGGAACGAAAACAGGTTTTGTTTTTTTTTTGTTTTTTTTTTTTTTGAGACAGAGTCTCACTCTGTTGCCCGGGCTAGAGTGAGTGCTGTGGCGTCAGCCTAGCTCACAGCAACCTCAAACTCCTGGGCTCAAGCAATCCTTCTGCCTCAGCCTCCCAAGTGGCTGGGACTACAGGCA
>CAUYRT010037047.1:0-11132 GCA_963574885.1 Lepilemur ruficaudatus | reverse complement strand
TATACTTTTAGAAACATTGAGTTACCAACCTATTTGTAATGAGACTCACTTGCTAGGACCTCTCAGTCATCCTTGCCGAACCATGTTTTCAAAGGATTTCTCGGACTGGCCATGTGTTAGGTTGTGTTTTTTTTGTTTTTTTTTTTTTTTTGAGAAAAAGTCTCACTGTGTTGCCCGGGCTAGAGTGCCCGTGGTGTCAGCCTAGCTCACAGCAACCTCACACTCCTGGGCTCAAGCAATCCTTCTGCCTCAGCCTCCCGAGTAGCTGGGACTACAGGCATGCGCCACCATGCCCGGCTAATTTTTTTTTATACATTTTTTTTTAATTGGCCGATTAATTTCTTTCTATTTTTAGTAGAGACGGGGTCTCGCTCTTGCTCAGGCTGGTTTCGAACTCCTGACCTTGAGCGATCCTCCCGCCTCGGCCTCCCAGAGTGGCTCACTCCCAGATTACAGGAGTGAGCCACCGCGCCCGGCCTTGGCCATGTGTTAAATAGGCTCTCCCCCAAAAAGCCATGTGGGCAAACATTGGACTAAAATGCAAGGCTATTCCCACACTTCATTGAAGGTCAATTTTGGGGGTTTGGTCTCACCAGAGGATCCATTCTTCATCCAATCTAGAGAAGTGGTAGGGAAGCTGGGGTATTTTAATAGCTTTGGGGTTTAGGTCTGAGATGGCTCCATTTATTTCTGAATCACCCTAGGACCTAGTAAACTAACCTTCGTGGACACACACACTCAGGTGGTCCCTAGAGTGCATCTGACCTCTGAGGTCGCACTGGCTCAGGCCTGGTGTGAGCGTTCTGGGCAAGCTCCAAACTGGAGTTGGTTTTCCTTGCTGTGGTCTCATTTTTTCTCAGGTCTTGCCTTACAGTTGTATCAGAAAGCAAGCTTTCATCAGGCCAGTGTATCCTCTTCTTCCTGTCTGGACTGCTACCCCTGAATGGAGCAAATTTAGACACATCAGGTATAAGCGTTGTGGCAAGAGTTCCCAGGGACATCCAGATGCCCCTCCCATCCCCCTCTGGGTGTTGGTGGCCTTAGCTGTGGACCATTCAAAAGAGTGACTTGGCAGAGGGAACTTGGCATCTTTTTCTCTATAGCCCTGGATCAGTAAGCCTGGTCTGCTGAGAGGAGCAGTACAGAGAGACTACAGCAAATGCAATCTTCTCACAAACAGATCCTTGTGAGCAGTTTCCATAACACTAGATCATTGTTACAGGTCATTTTCACTTCAGCACTCAATTTCCCTCTGGGATGGAAATGTTTGGACCCATTTAGAATTATATTAAATAGTTTAAAATTATCCTAGTCTTTTTATTTTCCCTCTCTGCTTTATAGTCCTTGTTTATTGCAATTTTAAAGAAAAGACAGATTTCTCTAATAAAAACAATATGGTCCAAATCTGTTTACTCAAAAAACTTTATCCTTAAGGGCAGGTTCAACATACACAAAAAAATATATCTTTAGAACAACTGAGAAAAGCAGAGGGAAGGGAGAAGCATTTGATTCCTAATCAATGTGTGGTTTTTATGATTTTTATATTTGTTTGTTTGGATCCAATTGCTTAACTCATCTTGGAGATGAAAGCTCTTCTACATTGGGAACAATGGCCCTTGAGGACTTTCCAAAGTGTAAGCTGTGTGGCTCAAATGAAGATGCTATGCAACTTCCTGGCAGTCCCCGGAATTTCCTGAGACTGTGTCAATCTAGGGCAACAGGGCTGCTCAGCCACGGGGAGACCCCAGTCACATGCAGCTGTTCTGGAAGCTGAAAGAGAGGGCCTTGCTGTGCTTCAGAACTTACTCTCACAGCAGACTTCTACCTTGATCTATTGTTAACCCATTTTCCAATATCAGAATATTTGTTTACTGAAAAACTACCTGCCATTTTTTTGTTATGTTAGCTGTCTAGATACACAGAGCTTGCTAGAGAAACAAATGGAAGCTAATGGTCCTGAAGACCATGGCATTAGAGAGCCAGCAATATTAACTGATTATACCTCTCAGGCATGGGAACTGCAAATGCAGTTGGTGTGAAGCACACACATAAAGACCTTTATTCACATTCCAGGCTTAAGTCTAGGTCCTGGTGTCTACGGGTTGCTGAATTAATGTGCATAATGATTGGTAGTATGTATATTCCAAAATTGGCTCAAATTGCTGTAATTATGATTTTTGTAATTAGTGTGTCAAGAAATTTTATTGAAAAACCAGTCCTTTCTCTTAATAAAACAACTTCTAAAAAAGGACACATGGTAGTCTTTAAAATTTACTTTCTGTCTCACACCTATAATCCCAGCACTCTGGGCGGCCGAGGTGGGAGAATCTCTTGAGCTCAGGAGTTGGAGACCAGGCTGAGCCCTGCGCAAGAGTGAGACCCCATCTCTACTAAAAATAGAAAAAATTAGCCAGGTGTGGTGGTGCGCGCCTGCAGTCCCAACTACTCGGGAGGCTGAGGCAGGAGGATCCCTTGAGCCCGGGAGTTTAAGGTTGGTATGAGCTAGGCTGACGCCATGGCACTCTAGCCCAGGCAACAGAGTGAGACTCTGTCTAAATAAATAAATAAATAAAATTTACTTTCTATTAGGGAGGTGATTTGGAACTAATTGATGGGCACACATGAGCACAGAAAGAAGTAAAAATAGTTGGAAATCAGGGAGGGGGAAGGAGAGGGGTGAAAACCTGCCTAACCGGTATAGTGACACTATCCGGGTGATGGGCACACTTCTAGCCCTGACTAATGCATTCTAAAAACTATCCATGTAACAAACACATTTGTACCCCTTAATATAAAAATAAATAAATATGTAGGGAAAAAAGGGTGAGAGTTTCCCTATTCTAGCCAAGTTTCTTCACGCAGACCTGTTTATAGCTTAAGATTTCTGGAACCCAGTGTCCTCCACTGTGAGAAAGCAATGGGAAGGTGCTTCCCACTTGTTTCTGTGACAGCTAAGGAGAAAATCACCCCTGTATTGCAAGCAGAAAGGCCCTAGGAATGGTCACAGTGCCTGTGCCTTCCTGGGGCAGAGTCTGGTTGTGGGCACAGCCTGAGATAGAGGGTTATATCTGGGCAGGGGTTAGATGTTCTGCCACAGTGGTGGGCCTCATTGTTCCCATCCTCCTCTCTCTCTCTCTCTCTCACACACACTCACACACACTCACACACACACACACACACACACACACGCCCTCAAGGACAAGTTTTAGAGTGATCGTAGTCAATAGGACATGCTGTCCTGGGCTTCTCACACCTGAGTGAGACCTACCACCTGAACAGTTCTAGGTCAGCTGTGGAAAGAGGAATTTCTTCTCATTGTGCCTGGGGAAGTGGTATTAATTTTATCTTGAACTCAAAGTGCAGAAGCAAAGAGTATCTCTACAGGATAAGTATATATTGCCCACAAGAGTGTATCATGATTTTGCTCATATTACACAATGACTTTGGTACCAATCCTTTGTAGGCTTGTAGCGTAGAAGGGAGGATGCTAAAAATTGTGTCTCAGAATATCATGATCAGTTTAAAATTTAAAACCAGGCTGTTTCTTGTTAATATGTCCAATTTTAAGAAATATTTTGAGCTTGTTTTACTCTGGGCTCGCAACTGGAGAAATTTGTGGGTAAATTACTTAGATTCTTTCTTGCACTGGTAGCTTTCTATTCTAGGGCACTAAATTTTGTAACCAGACTTCTTCCCTGTCTTAATGAATGCTGGTGTTGCCCAAACATTATGCCAAATATATTTAGTTAGATTCCTGTGGCTGCTGTAACAAATTCCCATAAACCAGATGGCTTCAAATGACAGGAATGTGTTCACTCACAGATCTGGAGGCCAGAAGTCCAAAATCAAGGTGGGGGCAGGGCCATACTCCCTCTGGAGGCTCCAGAAGAGACTCCCTTCCTTGCTGCTGCGAGCTCCTGGTGGCTGTCAGCATTCCCTGTGGCCACAGCTCTCTGGCCTCTTTCTGCCTCAACGGTCACATTGCCCATTCTTTGTGTCAAATACTCCTCTGGCTCACTCTTCTTTTAAAATTTATTTTTTTTTTATTGTGGTAAAATGCACATAATATAAAGATTACCATCTTAACCATCTTCAATCATACAGTTCCGTGGTATGAAATACAATCATAATGTTTGCTGTGCAGCCGTCACCACCATCCATCTCTGTAACTCTTTTCATTTTGTAAAACTGAAACACTGTACACATTAAATAATAACTCCCCATTCTCCCCTGCCCCCAACCCTTGGCAACCATCATCCTACTTTCTGGTTCTGTGAATTTGACTACTTTAGATACCGCAGTAGAATCATAGAGTATTTGTCCTTTCGTGACTGACTTATTTCACTTAGTATAGTATCTTCAAGGGTCATCCATGCTGTAGCATATGTCAGAATTTCCTTCCTTTTTAAGCTAAATAATATTCCATTGTTTGTTTATACCACATTTTGACTATCTATTCATCTGTAGATGACAATTCAGTTGCTTCCATGATTTAGCTATTTGGGAAGTTGCTTCTGCCTCACTATTAGAAAGACACTTGTCATTGGAGTTAGGGCCCACCCAGGTCACCCAGGATAAGCTCCTTCTGTCCAAATCCTTAACTTAGTCACATCTCTTGCCATATAAGGTCATATTCACAAGTTCTGGGAGTTAGGATGTGGACATATCTTTTGAGGAGCCACCATTCATCCCACTACACCAAGAATAAAATTTTCCTTTCATTTTGTTACTTCTCTAAGGAATAGAATCAGTTCAAATGTAATCCCTTCCTAGGCTAGAGGGTCTATATGCAAGGATATTATTTTGTTTTCTTTGCAAATGTACAGATCAAATGTAATATAACCAAACAGCTTTTTAAACCTGACTTTCTCTCTCTGCCAGTCAGGTACAACTGCCCTGTTTTTTGCTGCCCAGCAAGGCCATAATGACGTCGTAAGATTCCTCTTTGGATTTGGAGCATCCACTGAATCTAGGACCAAAGTAAGAAAACCTTCTTGATTTCATACCCTGTTGAAGAATTTCAGTAGTCATGGGAATTAGCTTTTCCTCATCTATAGTATGAATTTGTGCTTCCCCTTTTACAAGGGGTAGTCCTAGGGATTTGATTCAAAACATAACATTTTTTACTCTGGGTAACAACTGGAGAATTTTATGTGGAATTACTTAGATGCTTGCCTACACTGGTAGTTTTCTACTCTGGGACTCTATATTTTATAACCTGGAGGGGTGCAGTATCAGGGGGCTTTCTAACTTTCCCTCTCTCTATGTGCTTTTTTTCCCACTTCAAGTTTAATCCCAATACTATGTTAGGAATTGTTGAAAGTATTAATCTGATCTTAGTGAATCTGAAAGATTTCTAAAGAGGGCAATATTCTGGGTAGCTTACTTTCACCAGCTATCCTCACTGAAATATACAATACATACTTATTGTTTATATATTAATAGTTGGTCAAGGAGTTGTGGTTCTTCCTTTAAAGAAGTTATTGATTTTCATTTTTGACACACAGATAGGAAAACTGAGACTGCAGACAGATGAATTTTGTATTGACAATATGATTTTACATGATAATTTTTTGTGGTAGGAGAATTTAAACTGCCATAAGATTTTGTAGTTGTCAGCTTATTTCTAGCCTAATCATAATTAAAAATCCCTGAAAATTTGCCCAAGTTAGAAACTTTTGGGTTTCTTAATCCACTGTATGTGGTATTTAGATATCAAGGGAGTTTCCAGTATTTTTTTTTCTGTTAAAATACTATTAAATATTAAGATCTGAATTTCATATAGGATTTCTGTCTTTTCTGAAACCTGCTGTTGGATTATATGCATGCCTCCAAACATTCTAAGTATAATACACAATAATAACAAAATATATGTAGATATATTTTACATTGTTATTTTATTTTTCATTATGAAAGTGATATAACTAAAAACAGAAAGTAAAATTCTATGAACCTAATCCTAACTCTTTGAACTAAGTCAGAATGACCATGCATGACCATACTGCTGCGTCAGTCTTCTTGGTTGGCAAGTTAATACTGACTTAAAGCCTTTGTACATGTTCCAATTAGTACTAACCCAGAAATCCACAGAACATGGGGCCCAGGTGAGCAGTTTCACAGCTTTCTATTAGGTCAACTGCAGGTGTCTAATAGCTTTCCATGGAAAGAAGACAATGTCAAGAGGCTTTCAATTTTAATATGATCCTGTCATCAAAACTCTGTTTCAACAGTTGTTCTCATTGTTATTAAATCTGTGTGCTCCAAAACTGTGTTTTTAAAAATAAAATATATTAGTTCTTCTATAACAATCATCATATTTTACCTGTTCTGTTACCTCATTAGGCAAGGAGCTGGGAAAAGTGACAAGACAATGCTTACAAAAAGCGGTGCTCATGGCTGCCATTAAGCAATTTGTAGATGCCCCTGCCACCACCGTCAGTCTTTCTCCTCCTCATTCTCCACCCTTCAGAGCCCAGCTCAAGTGCCCACCTCCCCACATAGCCCACCCCTGGGCGAAGCCTTTCCCAGCTACGTGTGTCTCCTAGTGTTTCTCCAAGTGAGCCCACCTGACCTCTGCATGTCACAGTCACCCCACATGACTGGTGCAGGCCTCACCCCAGACCTATTGAATCAGACCCTCTGAGGGTGGAGCTCCAAGGGTAGGCATTTTGAACAAACACCATGTGCCCAAATTTAGAAACCACACTATCTTATATTTATGATTTGTATTTTAGAACCAGATTACATGTTCTTGAATTATTTATAATCAGCTCAAATGTCCACATACCAATTCACAGAGCCAGACAAACAAATGAACAATCCTAGATGGAAAAAGATAATGCCTTAGCTGCAGCACCCCCCAAAAAACATGAAGGGCTTTAGTGGACCACAAACTCAGTGAGTCAGTAGTGTGATGTGGTTGGTATAAAAGCTAATTCTAATGTAGTCCGCAGAGATGAAAGTAGAGTGGAAAGAACAAAGGAATGTCCCAGTTTACATCACAGCACATCTCCTTTATGGGGCTCTGCTTAGTTTTAAGGCCCACATTTTAAAGGAGACCTGGATAAATTGGCACATGTTCACAGGAAAATACTAAGTAGGATAGTGAGAGATACACAGAATATACCACAGTTATCCGCTCTTTTAATGGATGCAGATCTTTTCCCATGATGGCAATGGCCCCAGAGGGTCACCCCATAAAAGCACCTTAATATCAGTGGCCTACAACTGGATAGTGGCACAGGGAGATGCCAGTGTTTGTCAAGAGCACCTCTGGCCAGAAGCCATGGGAGGCTCTCCTCGTCATTCCAAGATGGAACCAACAAGACTTGGTACAGACTTTGTGCTCTGTTTCTCATTGTGAAAGGCAAATAGATCATTCTGTAGTAGGCATGGGAATTTTCTAAATTAATCATAATAACTTGGTCAAATAACTGTAATATATCTCTAGCAAGTCATCCGAATATACAACAAATTACATGTGCTTAAGATGAACTATGTCATGATTATAAAGAAAAAGCAAAAGGGATAAAAGAGGGAAAGTGAGTTTGTTATTACTGATGGGAAAGTTATCTTCCAAAGTTCCACCTGGGTGAGGAGTGTCTGCTTGGTAAAGTATGTGCCTGCACTATCTCTAATGTGTTTATACTTTGCATGTCCACAGGATGGAGGCACTGCCCTGTTGGCTGCCAGCCAGTACGGGCACATGCAGGTGGTGGACACCTTGCTGAAGCATGGAGCCAACATCCATGACCAACTTTATGTGAGTGCATTTCAAGGGGACATTGGGTGGATACTTGTTCATTCCTCATTACACATAACATTGTGGTCTAAATTTGGATGCCAGAAATGCCAACTTCAAAAATATTTTAATGAACAGTAAGACTTTAAACTGAGACATCAAGGGAAAAAGATATAGTGAACCAGTTGAGCTTTTTCCAAATAGAAACCATGTATTTTATTTATCCACCTTTGTTCTTCCTTTTAAATCTGTTGTACATATGAGACTTTTCATGTATCTATGCAATTAAGAACTTCAAAAATTATGTGATATATACTTATTCACACCATGATAAACCACACAGCCTGGCTTATGGGTATGCTGAAAACCAAAATATATTCTCCTGTTGTTATTTGTGAGGGAGGGCACAAAGAGGAGAAATAAAGGTATTTGAAAGAGAAATGAGGCTAAGTGGTTGAAGACCTATGAAATATATGCACACCATTGACCTTTCAAAGGCATCCCCTGCTAGTGTAGGTCTGTTTGCAGCTAATTGGCAATTAGCACATTACCCAGGGGCTCTTTTAATTGACTGTCACGGTAATGCCATAGGATTTATGGCAAATGTTATTCCAGTTTTATGGGAAAAAAAAAAAACGGGGAAATGAATTGACTTGACCAAGTTGCATGGTGAGAAGTGAAAGAATTCCTACTTCCAGTTCTCTAGGAACTGTAAGGCTGTCCTAAACAACTAGACATTTAGCCTTTCTGCCTAGGGCACTAACTTTCATAGCCTTGTAATGAGCTATGTAGGTGTGAACTTTTCCATTTGAACACCCTTCCAGAGTTTACATGGTTAATTCTGACAAATCATAGACCTCTTTGAAGTTCACAGAAATAGCCTTACCCTCCGCACATTCTTGGAGCCTGCAGCATTACCGGTAATTAGGTTACTTGATAATGATCTCAAGGAGGGATTCTCACCTCCAGCTGCCCATTAGAATCACCTGAGGAGCTTTAAAAATGCTGCCAGTTCCCAGACCCACCCCAGACCAACAAAACCAGAGTTTCTGAGGGTGCAACTTGAGCAAAAGGTGGTTCTGACTTGTGGCCAAGTCTAGGAAACACGGGTCTAAAGCTTTGGATACTTCTTTGGCTACATATAGGTAAAGTATCTCTGAGAGTGTGTTTGAGTATTTGTATGTGTAGGTTGAATAGAAAGAGCCAAAATCTTTGGAAAAGGAAAGTGAATTGTGATTTCCATAGCATTGCCATTAACAGTCGGCAATCCAAATTGACTACAGGGTTAGAATTTCTACTTATTAGATAATATTCTTTCTAAGGTTCATTGAGGTGGCACATAATCTTACAAACGTAGAGTTTGGGGAGAGCCCCTTCTCATAGTAAATTCCTCTCTGTATGGCCAAGAAACATTTGAAAAAATGCTCAACATCACTAGACATCAGAAAAATGCAAATCAAAACCACAATGAAATACCATCTTACTCCAATTAGAATGGCCATTATTAAAAATTCAAAAAACAATAGATGGCATGGATGCGGTGAAAAGGGAAACTTTATACACCGTTGGTGGGTATGTAAATTAGTATCACCTCTAGGGAGATCAATATGGAGATGCCTCAAAAAACTAAAAGTTAAGCTGCCATTCGATCCTGCAGTCCCACTACTGGCATCTACCCAAAGGAAAATAAATCATTATATCAAAAAGACACCTGCACTCATATGTTTACAGTGACACAGTGCACAGTTCACAGTCACAAAGATATGGAGTCAACCCAATTGCCCATCAACTGATGAGTGAATAAAGAAAATGTGGGGTATATATATATACACCATGGAGTACTACTCAGCAGTAAGCAAGAATGAAATAATGTCTTTTGCAACAACTTGGATGGAAGTAGAGACCATTATCCTAAGTGAAGTAACTCAGGAAGAGAAAAATAAATGCCACATGTCCTCACTTATAAGTGGGAGCTACACTATAGCTACACAAGGACGCACAGAGTGGTATAATGGACCCTGGAAACTTATAAGGGACGTGGGGTGAGGGCGTGAAAAATTACTTAAAAGCCCAGACTCCACCATGTATACAATGTATACTTGTAGTGGAATTCAAGTTGTACCCTCTAAATCTATTAACATTTTTTGTAAAAGGCACACATAAGAAAGAGGGGAATAAAACAGAAGTGATGGGGGAGGCAGAGGGCTAATTTAAAGAAGGTGGCCGGGGAAGGCTTCACAAGGAAGTGGCATTTGACTTTTCAGTGAAGTGGCAAGAAGGAGCCAGCAGCACTTGAGAGTTGGGCAGAGTGTCCAGGCAGACAGAGCCACTCATGCAAAGATACTAAAGTGGGAATCAGGTTGGGGGAGTTCAAGGAGCAGAAAGTCCTCTGGCATGGCTGAAACCTGGTGTTGGGGCTGGGTGAGTGATGTGACCACAGGGAGGAAGGCAGGAAACAGCCATGGACAGCCAAGACAACCAGAGCAGGGAGTTGGATTTCACTTTAATCCAAACAGAGGCCACCACAGGGTTTTGAGCAGGAAGTGATATACACTGAGTACAACACAAACAGGGAAGTCAGTTATGAGGCTGTCGAGTTGTTCTGCCTCAAGATGATGGTGGCTTGGTGCAGTGGATACATTGAGAAACATTTTCAAAGTAGATCTGAAGAGTTGGATTTGAAGTGCAAGAGGAAGGGATGAATTAAATATGGCTCTGGGGTTTTGTTATGAACATGGGTGAACTGTTTTTTTAAACAGATGGGCAGACTAGGGGGAAGCAGGGATGAGGACCAAGAAATCTGCTTGGTCACACTAGCGTGAGATGGTGATTAAACACGCAAATGGAGGTGTTAGATTGGCAATTTGATACATGAGGTACTTGGCAGAGAAGGTGGGATAGAGAAAAAAATTCCTCTCTGTTATAATGCAATTCAAGAAACTTCATGCGTCATAACTTCCATTTCATGTTAAGACTTCACCCTTACCTAAACAATCCCGATGTTTCCATTAAAAAAATTGAGGACCAGGGTGGCTCACACCTGTATCCTAGCACTTTGGGAAGCCCGGGCAGCAGGATCACTTGAGGTCAGGGCGTGGTAGTCCCAGCTACTTGGGAGGCTGAGGCAGGAGGATCACTTAAGCCCAAGAGTGTGATGTTGCAGTGACCTATGATCATGCCACTGCCCTCTATTCAGGGCAACAGAGGGAGACCCTGTCTCAAAAAAAAAGAGAGAAAGAAAGAAAGAAAGCTAGTTGAAATATGGGTGGATGGTGATGAAACTGAAACTTGTAAATGCACAGTGAAAAATTCAAAGTGTGGGTAGTCCATCTGGAAAATTCCTGAGAGTTATCAGCAGCTAAGGGCATGGTAGAAATTCTGGAAATTTTAT